>JAOWBN010185026.1:0-16469 GCA_028565015.1 Pinguicula moranensis
AAGATTGCACGGGTAGTGAGGATTCGGAGGAGACAAACCTGAATAAGACGCGATCCTCGAAGGGGGAGACTGATTCTGATCTATGATCTATGATCACAATTTTTTTGTGGTGAAAATAGTGTGTTGCAAATACCCTTATTTTGTATCCGGATTTTCAATATCTACTGTATATGTTTTGACTTTTGACAATTGGGTTGTGGTTGGTTTGTATGGATATTTTTTGTTTAGGAACAGTGTTAGTTCCCATAGTTTTTGGGGACAGTGAATATGCCTTGGCAGCTTTGTTCTGTGAATGAAATAGTTGCACATGTTGTCTTCACATGGCATTTATTATTTATTTTACATAGGTTTTTGTCTTGTGGTTGCATCAAATGGAAATGTCGCATCGGTTTTCCTGTGTATGAAATATTTGCACAGGTTGTCTTCCCATGGCATTTATTGTTTACGTTGCTCAGGTTTTTCTGTTAATCGACAATAGTTGTTTTTCACATTTGGCAGGCACAATTATAGTCCCAACAATGCATTCATAACTTCACTGAAATGAATAAGATCACATTAGGTATCAAGATTGATTGGTGTTCGGTCTTTGAAATGACCTACAAATACCAAATTCTTACCATGCTTTTCAACCTTCACTCTCGAATTTGAATATTGTTACCCCAAGATGAATGTGTTCAAACGAATAAACTGCTTACAATAAAACAGATAATGAAACACTGAAAATGCAAATTCGCTATTCAACGCCTACATGTCAAGTCCAAGGCTAGAAACTAGAAATGATTGAGAGTTACAAATGCATGGGGCGACGATGACTGTAGGTATTGTCCAACAATGTTCCTCCATCATACACTATAAGTCAAACCTTTATGCAAGGATGCTTGTCAGCTGCTGCTCCAAGTCGGCTCGTCCTTGCACTTTCCAAAGATTGAACTCTGAGCTATCATTCAACAGGGTCTTCACAATGTGCCGCTTTTGGGTATACTCTAAGACCGGGAACTCTTCTAGCCCTTTAAGAATGAATATAGCTTTTGACTTGTGAGTCTCTCCCTGCGGCAGCGGAGGGCCGTCAAACATTTGCATGGTCTTCCTGATGAGAAGAGTCACGTTGGATATGTGGTCACCCAGTACCGCGTTTTGGCTGGCCACTTTCGAGGACTTCTGATTTCGGCTAGATTTAGTACTTGCGGGCGGCTCAATGCATCTCGCATGACCCGTGCATCCGCAGTAGATCCTTCCCGCCCGGCGAGCATGTACACAAACCTCCCATTCGTATCACAACACCTAATACATTTTTTACTGGAGTGTCTTTTCTTGTTCTGTAATGAGGCTGGTCTTCTGCCGGTGTGTGCACTGGAATGTAGGTGTCATCCAATACTCCAAGGCATCCCCGAAAGATCATAATGAAACATGCATTACATAAAAAGATCCCAATGTCAGTGTTAATAGAAGAATACATATGTAATAAATATAACCCAGAAAAAGTTCCACCG
Source organism: Pinguicula moranensis (assembly GCA_028565015.1). NCBI lineage: Eukaryota > Viridiplantae > Streptophyta > Magnoliopsida > Lamiales > Lentibulariaceae > Pinguicula > Pinguicula moranensis. Next base: position 1,491 of record JAOWBN010185026.1, read on the forward strand.
TCCATCGCTGCAATCTTTGTCGATAGGTGTGGTTGTAGCAGTAAACCTATTCAGCTGGATTATTGTGTTAAGTACCTCATGAAAGACTGCACTTATTGTCTATCCACTACGCTTGAAATCTATTTGCAGAGTTCTATTTTTTTATGGTGCGCCACTGCACGAAGGAAAATGGCTGTTTTTTCTTTCACGAACACGTAATGGTTATCTTGTAAGCCGCCTTCATCCCGTAACACGCAACAAAGTTCCGTAAAAGCAAACTTATGCATTCGTAGGTTATGGAAACAATCTATGTTGTTCCCATTGGTGAGCCTTGTCATAAATGTCAGTTGTTCAGATATCTTTTCCAAAATCAAGTATTTAGGCGCTGCGTTGAGCTTACGCTTACGTTCCATCTTTGCAACTTCTTGTTGCAGCCGTTGCAACAAGGTACCAACGAGTACCAACAGGTTTACCCTCAACACATTCAATATTAATGGAGTACAAGCCATGTCACAGTCAACAAACAGGCACAGGACACTAATGTAGAGAAAGTATTCGCAAAACAAAAACAGTCAAAACAATTAAGGATCCCAAACCCTACCACCCTGATTTAATCGTACAAAATCAAAGAGTGGGTGAATAAACCTGAGAGACGAACTGTTCTACAAGTCAAAATAGAATTGATACAATCCCTAAGAGCATGATTTAATTGCACAAATCAATAATATAGGTCGCATGAGCAGTAGCATCAAACAAGCCCTAAGAGCATGATTTAATAACACACATCAGTAATATAGGTCACATGAGCAGTAGTATCAAACAATCCCTAAGATCATGTCTCAAAAATAAGTAATATATATCGCATGAGTAGTAGCATCAAACAAATCTAGGGTTTATGGAAAACAAGCAGCGGCTCACTAAGATCGCCAAAATACCATGGAATTGACCGTGTACATGAAAAGTTTTCGGGAAGTCTAAAACACGGATTTAATCGCACAAACCCATAATCTAGGGTAGAATAAAAAAAAATCAGTGTATTTTACACTCAGACGACAAGTACCTTTTGAATGAGGGCTGATTGCGTGTATTGTTTGGTTTTGTTGAACGTACTGCGGCCTGCAAAACCCTAGATTAGGGGGCGAGAATATGTCGAACCGGGGGTCAATAATGGGTAGGAGGAGTTACCTTCAATGGATCTATCAAAGCGACTACCGACTACCGACTACCATAGTTTGGAGGCGGAGGAGGGCGCCCGTCTCTTGAGAAGAACGGAGGAGGTAAGGTTTCATTTGAGGACGGCAAGCTCGTAGTCCAAAGTGGAAAACACGGTATTGAAATGTATTTATATAAGGGACAAAATCGGGGGTGATTATAATGCACTTATGGCAGGATTACGCGGCCCTGCCTCAATCAACCCAAATTCGACCGGATAAAAAACTGACACAATACGGCTACGGTAAATCCCGTGACCCAAGAAAAAAATTAATGTCTACCAAACAGCATGTGTGTGCGTATAACTCAGGTAATCCAACGGTAATATCCGTCTTCAATTTATAAACCCTAAATTTATATAAAGTTCAAATAGTTAATAAACCATATACCCTTAAAGGCTTAACCCAAATATTATATAAATATATAAATTTAAAATTTTTTGTTAACTTATAAACTTTATATAAACCCTAAACTTAGAAATGTTAATAAGTTAATGTAAGTCCTAAATTCTAACCCTAAACTGTAAACCTAAACTCTAATATTATATTAGTTTATATAAACTTATAAAACTAACACTAACAATTTTTTACACAAATATTTGAAAGATTATTTTTTTAGCATTCAAAATAAAAAATAAAACAAACCGGAGGGCTAAACCCGTCGGTTCAACCGTGTCAAAATTGGAAAAAACCCGGAGATTGGCAAGGAGGGCCGAGCCGGTTAAACCAGGGCCGGTGTCAAGCCCGCCTATGTCTACCGACAAGATTTCAATAATTGGCTCCAAAAGAATTTCTTTCAGCTATCTCGCATGACCAAAACAAAACATATGCAACATGCAACATCATTAATACAAATATATATAAAAATATATTTGGTATCATGGTGCCAAAATCACATTGGGCCTGACTAATCCATATAGTTCACTACACGGCGACCCCCACGCATAAATAGATTAAATCTCTGGCTAAGAATCCCTCAAAGGGGGCCCATGGTCGTGGGCCAAGCGACTTGTTTGCACCCAGTGAGAATTGAAACCTAGACATCTTCTAAGAGAATCCAAGTCATTCACCACTAAGCCACTCCACTTTGGTTATATATATATATATATATATATATATATATATATATATACACACACAGACACACAACAGATAACCAACATACCTTCCCGCTTCAAACTCCTCCCAAACTCAAACAACAACAAAAATGAACCCCCACCATTTTCCTCTTCCTCCAACTTCTCCTCGTGCCCTCCTCCCCACCGCGCCCCCACCGGATCCCACGGAAAACCTTTACAACTCATCCAAGCCCCTCTTCCTCCACTGCATGTTCGAATCCTGCCAATTCCTCTATGGTAACAACCTCGTCCGTGCAAGAAAATATGAGCCTCCCCTAACGTGGGATACGAAGCTCGAAAGCTACGCGAAATGGTTGGGTGGGCTGACAGCTAGAATTATTTATGGAAGGAGCAAATCAAGAATCAATCATGTTGTACAAGGAAAGAATTGACCAAAATCAATTTTTTCCTTATTATTTGTTGCTTCCCTACTTAGGCTAGAATTCACCTATAACTGTTGTAATATAGACGTTAGAAAATACATTGAAAAATCTTTGAAAAACATTCATATTGTCCTATGTTCTATACAAATTTTTGCTCTATCATGGTATAAGAGTGGATGGTTGATCCTTGAGGCAACCTTGACGCTTACTCATCTACCATGTCACTCACCGATAATAACAATAAGGAGCAACTACCGCAAGACGCGACACTACTCAACTCACTGCAGATTGGAGGCTCAAATGATCAGGCATCCACTCAAATCGAAACAATGCTCAAGCAGCTCAATCCCTTAAGTCAGGGGATTGATGTATGCATCAAATTGAACACCACCAACTATGGAATTTGGTATAGATTGATCAGGGTAGTTGTTGGTGGCCGAGGCTATATGCCACATCTCACTGGAGTTCCTCCCGCCCCAAAAGAAGCAGATCTGCCATTCCCACAATGGGAAAAAGTGGATCTAAACATAATTTCCTGGATTTTACATACAATGGAACATGATCTCTTAATGCAGTATGCTGAGTACCCAACTGCAAAGGCTATATGGGATGCTCTTGCAACGACATTCAATAGCAGGAGCGACGGCTTGCATATCTACAACTTATCTATTCAAGCTACTATACAAAAATAAGGCACAAAGACTATTGCAGATTTGTATAGCAATCTACAGAATATCTGGCGGGACATTGACTTTTGCCAACCGAATCCAATGAAGTTTGAAGAGGATATAGTGATTTTCAATAGGTTAAAACAGGAAATCAGACTTTTTCAGTTCTTAGTCAGAATCAATGACGAGTATGAAGCTATCAGAAGAGATATTGTCAAAGAAACACCTCTACCTTTAATAGAGGCGCCGTACGCCACCGTACTCCGTGGAAAAACAAGGATTGAAATACTCAACTCCAAGTCCCACGATGGATCTACATCACAAGGCATGGTGGGGGGATTCATGACAAAAAAACCGGCCAGATCAAACACGAAAATCATCATCCCGGACGGTGGAGGACAAATCCAAACTCTATTGCTTGGATTGTGACAAGAAGAGCCATAGCACCGATCAGTGTTTCAAAAAAATTGATTTCCCCGACTGGTTTTTGACCCGAATCAGAAGAAAGGAAAGGGAGGTATGGCAGTTGCAACCACGGGCAGCACGGAGGCCACCGAACATGGCAGCAAGCCGCCTGGATTTGGGGGAATTTCCATCTCTTAAACCGATAGAAATCACCCAGGAACCCTAGGCAATGACGGATGTACCGGATTTGGTGATAAATTCATGTCCTCAAATCCTTTTTATACGCTTAGAACTTTAGTCCCTAAAACTTTCTTAATTGATGATACGTCCCTGAGTTTTCCTGTGAGCCAGTTATACACCCCTGAACACCAACAATCTACAAACCTCGCCCCATTAGTTTTGGAAACTCCAAAAATTGCCACATCAATTTTGGAAATTATAAAACTTGCCCCACCAGTTTTGGAAACTATAAATTCCGCCCCATCGGTTTCGAAAAACACAAAATTACCCCCCCAAAATGTCCCTATTCAGAAAATTACTCACAAAAATCCAAAACAGGTCCACAAATTTCCAAAACAGTCCCAAAAAATTACATGATCTAAACTGATCGGTTGCCTATCTTACAGAGGGACCCAAAAAAGATGTGTTCAGTGGATTTTTGACTGCGGTGCTACAGAAACTATGACTTATGATTTGAAAGATTTTACTTCTAGATCTCAGTCACACCGCCATCACATACAATCTGCAAATGAGGAACTATCTTCGGCCCAGGGAGTTGGTTCTATTACCATTATCCTCAAATATGACCCTCAAAAATTGCTTATATGTGCTTAACTTATCTTGCAAGCTCTTGTCCATCAGCCATGTGACTCAAGAGTTCAACTGTATGGTATTGATTTTTCCTCATTTTTGCCTCTTATAGGACATCCAGACGAAGGAGATCATTGGGCGTGACACTGAACGTAGGGGGCTCTACTATGTTGAGGATATCATTCAAACTGGCACCGCTTTACTAGCTAATCGATCAGTGGATAGACAACTCTAGCTTTGGCATCGCCGATTGGGACATCCATCAACAGTGTATCTTAAGCTTTTGTTTCCTCAGTTATTTCGGAAAAACAATGACTTTATTTGTGATACTTGTGTTTTGGCCAAACATCATAGACACTCCTTTCCATTCAGCACTACTAAATCATCCAAACCATTTCATTAATTCATTCGGATGTTTGGAGGCCTGCTCCCAATATTAGTCTTGCGGGGGTTCAAATATTTTGTATTGTTTATTGATAATTGCACTCGTATGACATGAGTTTATTTTCTCAAGCATAAATCTGAGGTCACTTATAAATTCCTTGAGTTTTTTGACCTAATCCAAAATCAATTTCAAAAAACCATTTGTATCTTGAGATCAGACAATGAGGGGAATTTATCAACTCCAACATGGATACTTTTTTGAAGGAAAAAGGGGTGACCTCACCAAACCTATTGTCCCCACACTCCACAGCAAAATAGAGTTGCTGAAAGAAAAAATAGATTACTTCTAGAGTCCCACGTATCCACATCTCTTTGAGTTGATGCCCTTGCCACTGCAGCCTATCTTGTCAATCGACTCCCTACCAAACCCCTTGAATTAAAGACACCCATCCAAGCTTTATGTGATATTACTCATGTACCATCCACCCATACACTTCATCCTAGAGTCTTTGGGTGCACTATCTTTGTTCATGTCCATAAATGCATGTTTGTGGGATATGGACAACATCAGAAGGGATACAGATGCTATCACCCTCCAACTCATTGAGTATACACTACGATGGATTGTGATTTTTTTGAAATTGAGTACTATCAAGTCACCTACTCAAAGGGGCAGGGGAGAATCCTACTACTCATGATGCTTTGGAGTGGCTAACTTTGGATATACCTATTTTTGGTCCTCTTGTTAGAGTATCACTCCCCACGGTTCCAGTAGCTCACAACCCACTTGAATCCTTGTCCGAAGACCTGGAGGTAAGTAACTCTGACTCTGATTCACAGTTAATTATTTACTATGGATGTCTTAATGATCACTCAGAGCAGGAACCTGATGAAGTGCAACCAACATATTCTCTATCACTACGGAATAATCGTGGAGTTCCACCCAAGTGATACAGTCCATAACAAATGTCAAAAACATCTTGATACCCACTATCTCAGATAGCCAGGGGGAGCATGTTTGATGGTGCTAAAGTATATTCTGCAGTTGTATATTTCGAGAAAGTTCCGCAAATAATCCATGAGGCTCAGAAAAATGAAAAATGGAGATAAGCTATGCAGACCGAGATGGATGCTTTGATGAAAAATAAAACATGGGAGATATGCAATCTTCTTTATGGAAAGAAACAGGTAGGCCGTCTCTGGGTGTTTACAGTGAAGCACAAAGTAAATGGAACAATAGATAGATACAAAGCTCGATTGGTAGCAAAAGGCTACACTCAGACTTATGGAATATACTACTCAGAAACTTTCTCTCCTGTAGCAAAGATAGATACAATCAGGGTACTGTTCCCTGTTTCAGCCAACCTTGAATGGCCCTTACACCAATTTGACGTAAAAAATGCATTCCTTCATGGCGATCTACAAGAAGAAGTTTATATGGAGGCTCCACCAGGTTTCCATGAACAATTTGAACAAGGGCAGGTGTGCAAACTGAGGAAAGCATTGTATGGATTAAAGCAGTCACCAAGAGCATGGTTCGGAAGATTTACTATGGCGATGAAACGGTATGGATACAGTCAAAGTAATTACGACCACATATTGTTTCTGAATAGGAGGGGGAACTTGTTACCTGCCTAATTATATATATGGATGACATGATCATTACTAGGAATGATGCAACCGAAATCAAAAAATTGAGAGAAAGACTGTTCCAGGAGTTTGAAATGAAAGACCTGGAAAAATTAAAATATTTTTTAGGGATTGAAGTCCTGAGATCCAAAAAATGTACTTTTATTTCCCAAAAGAAATATTATTAGATCTCTTGGCAGAAATAGGCTTACTGGACTGCTAACCAGCCGATACACCAATGGTGCCAAATCAGAAACTGAAGATAGATGAGAAAGCAAAATTAGCAGATCGCAAGAAATATCAGAGACTGGTGGAAAAGGTGATATATCTTTCTCATACCCGACCAGACATAGCATATGTAGTTGGATTCATAAGCGAGTTCATGCACAAGCCACAGGTTGACTACTTTGAAGCAGCTATGCGGGTCGTATGATACCTGGAAAAAAAACTTTAGGAAAAGGTATTGTATTTCAAAAGAATGAACACCTTTACATTGAAGGATATACAGATGCTGATTGGGCTGGTGACCCGAGTCACAGAAGATCAACATCAAGATATTTTACTATAATAGGAGGGAATCTTGTGACATAGAAGAGTAAGAAGCAGAAAATGATAGCCCTGTTGAATGCGGAAGCTGAATTCAGTGGAGTAGCATGAGGGTTAACTGAAATATTGTGGTTGAAAAAATTGATGAACGAAATAGAATATCCAGATGACGCAACATTTCCTCTAAAATGTGATAGTCAAGATGCCATAAGTATCTCTGAGAACTCGGTATAGCACGACCAGACCAAGCATATTGAAGTTGATCGCCACTTCATCAAAGAGAAACTAGAAGAAGGAATGATCAGTCTACCATATATTAAATCCGAAGACCAGTTGGTTGACATTTTAACTAAAGTTGTACCTGGACCAGTGTATTATTGTGTGTTGAGCAAGTTAGAAATTGAAGACCCTACAATTCAACTTAAGGGGGAAGTGATAGCTAGAATTATTTGTGGAAGGAGCAAATCAAGAACCAATCATGTTGTACAAGGAAAGAATTGACAAAAACCAATTCTTTCCTTATTATTTGCTCCTTACCTACTTAGGCTAGAATTCCCCAATAACTATTGTAATACACACGTTAGAAAAGACATTGAAACATCTTTGAAAAACATTCATATTGTCCTACACATTTTCTATACAAAATTCTTCTCTATCACGGGCAGCGGTGTAAAAATGCAAGAATGTGGCTACCTCCTGCGTTTCAATCTTTTCAGGAACCAACCAAAATAACTGAAATCAAATCCCTAATGGAATTCCTCCAAGCGGAAAAGAGATACAGTAATGCGCCGTAAATGCACTCTATTTCCCTTGGGTTAAAAAGGACCAATCATTCACCTTATATACACGTAAGATTCCCGCTCACTTAAAATAGTAAATTAAAGGTTACATATTAACAATTAAGAAATGTGATGACGATTATATTATTTTGTTTGGCATATCCGGTGGCTACGACTTAATGTGGAGTGGGTGATCGAACGGTTCTACTCACATCAGGGTGAATGTATAGGATAGCAATTTTTGCTGATGACAGTCTTCATCTTTTGCATCTTGATCAGCTATTTCATCTTTTTTAATCTAGCGACTGTCTTGTTCTGTGGAACTGGAAGATGTTTTTGGTGACTCAATTACCCCACCCCACCCCCACCCCCTCAAGAGGAGCATCCATATGCTCATCTTGGAGAGAGAGAAGCAAAAAGAGGCAGCAGAGAGGCTTTTAGTGAAGAAGTGTGCTAGCTGCAAATTAGATGCAGTATGAACAGGCAAGATGAGGCCGCATTTTTATTGATCCCGAACCACATGGCAGTCAATCTCAATGTGCTTGGTCCTCTCGTGGAACACTGGATTGGCTGTGATAGCTATAGCAGCCTTGCTGTCACAAAAGAGATTGATTGGAGATGAAGAATGTATCTAATAAACTTTGAGGAGATATGTGAGCCATTGGATCTCCCGGACTGTAGCAGCCATGGCACAATATTCTGTTTCCGCAGAGGACCTAGAAATTGTTGCTTGCTTCTTGGTTTTCCAGGATATGAGGCTACTGCCAAGGAAGATACAAAAGCCTGTTAAAGAATGCCTAGTAGTTTGTCATGTGACCCAGTATGCATCAGAGAAAACCTACAGAGTAAGAGGATTGTGAGCTACATAGAAGAGGCCAAAATCTGGGTGACTAACAACATATCTGGGAATATGAGTGGAAGGCTGCCAGTGGGAATCATGAGGAGAGTTGACATATTGGTTGAGTTGCTGGACAACAAAGGTGAGATCCGGTCTCGTGTATTTCAGATATAATAACTTCCCAAGTAAGCACCTGAATTTTTCAGGGTTGTGATAGGGGACTGAAGTGTCTGCACCTACAACAAAAAATCTGATTTTTGGTGGCAGGGGTGTGGAAGCTCGTGTAGAGTCTATAAAACCAGCATCATAGAGCAACTCCTGAACATATTTTTGTTGATTGATGTATAGTCCATGCACGAATATGACAAGTTCCATGCCTAAGAAATATCATGCTTCACCTAGATCTTTGACTGTGAAGGACTGATTGAGATAGTCTTTCACATGTTGAATTTGGTGAAGATTGGTTCCAGTGATCAATATGTCATCTACATAGACAAGTAGATAGAGTTGATAATGAGAGTGATGCAAGCTGAAAAAACATGGATCATGATATGATGGTTGAAAACCATAAGTGTACAGCACATTGGTGAATTCAAGGTTCCATTTTCGGGAAGCTTGCTTTGAACCATATAGTGACTTCTTCAATAAACAGACATTCCCTTTCTTAGCGCTAAGATATCTGGGTGATGGATGCATGAAGATCTCTTCATTTAAAGATTCATGGAGAAAGGAATTGGTGACATCTAGTTGATGTATGGGCCAATATTTGGATGCCGCTATGGCCAATAATAATCTCACAGTTACCATCTTTGCTACGGTACTAAAGATGTTAATAACATCTTGCCCTTCAACTTGAGTATACCCCTTTGCAACGAATCTAGCTTTGTAGCGTTGTATAGAACCATCCTGTTTGCACTTGATTTTGTAGATACATTTGCATCCTATGGCTTTATTGCCTGGTGGTAGAGATGTCAGTACCCAGGTATTGTTAGATTCCAGAGCTTGGAGCTTAGTATCCATAGTTGCTAACCAATGTTTGTGTTGTCTGGCATTGTTGTAGTTCTGTGGTTCATGGATCATAGACAGATTAGCCGTAAAAGTACAATGTGCAGTGGTAAAAGCATAATGTAGAGTTGAGGAAGGCGGATTGGTAGCTTCAGAGGTGCAAAAAAAAAGATGTATCAAAGTCCTTTAGAAGCACAGATGGTTTTCTAGTTCTTTGGTTGATCCTGACTGGCAGTGTTGATGTTGGTAGTGAAGTGCCAGGAAAAGTATCATTTGAGGGTATAGAACTACACTCGACTGTGGGATTATCAGGTTGTGAATCAGATGGGAAAGCAGGATCTGAATAATCATCTGAAAATTCAGGGGAGACAAACAAAGAAGCGAATGGTTGTGAAGGAGAAGTAAGGGGTTGGAAGTTCTGTTCTTGAAATGAAACATCCCTAGAGATGACAATCTTTTTGAGATCTGGCACATAGATCTTGTAGCCCTTTTGACCTACAGGGTATTCAACAAAAAACCCTGGGAGAGAACGTTTATCAAACTTATCTCTGAAGTGAAACTTATCAACTACATGGCACAAGCATAAAAAAACCTTTAAAGCAGACAAGTTTGGTGGATGGTTATGAAGAACTTCATATGGAGATTTCCAATTTAGTACACGGCTGAGCCACCTATTCAGCAGAAAAGTGGCGGTAAGAATGGATTCCCCCCAGAAAGTTTTAGGTAGATGAGAATGGAAAATGAGATAACGAGCTATTTCAAGTAATGTTTTGTGTCTGCGTTCAATGACCCCATTTTTTCGAGGCGTATAAGGACAACTACGTTGGTGCCTTATGCTAAGATGTGAGAACAATGTTTTGCAGTGAGAATTCACAAATTCGGATCCATTGTTTGTTCTTATTGTTTTAACATTGCGTCCATACTGAGTTCTGATGAGATTAAAGAATATTGAGAGCAGTTGATGGACAGTTTCTTTTGAGTGGAATAAAAAGATCCAAGTGCACCTACTTTTGTCATCTACCAGTGCAAGGAAATAGTGACATTTTGTGATAGAGGCAATTGTGTATGGCCCCCATACATCTGCATAGAGAAGATCAAAACAATGCTAAGGCTTGCTGATACTGACATCATAAGGTTGATACGTTTGTTTGGAAAATGGACAAGTTAGACTACCAAGATCAACTTCCCTTTTTACATGTACTGAATCAACAGTTTTGATATGATTCATAACAACACTAGACGGGTGCCCAAGTCTGTGATGTAACAAAAGTGATTTATCTGCAACACATGCAGTGTTTACATAGTTTTGCTTAGCAGCCGATTTACAAAATGGATTGAGGGATAGCAAGCTAGGTGTTGAGATTGTTGTCACATGCTGAATAAGCTCAGGATTGAACGAGGCTTCTCGCAAAATGTATAGTTCATTTATCAGAAACCCCGCTGCCAGAATCTTTCCACCCCTAAGGTTTTGAAAAATACAGAAAGAAGGTAGGAAAAGGCATGAGATATCTCACTGTAGTAGGAGTTTTCTAACGAACAGAAGATTATGCTTGAAGATGGGAACATATAAGCAAGAAGTCAGCTGAAATGATCTAGACATGTTAATTGTTCCACAACAGGATACAAATTTAATTGAACCATCAGAAATCCAGACAGGAGTGAAAGTTTTAAACGGAATGGGGTTCACAATTAAGCTAAAATCAATGCACATGTGATTAGTGTCTCCTGTGTCTATGATCCAATCCCTTGTCAACAAGGTTCCACAATCATCATAATTAACAAGGGATCCAATAAATATAACTGCAAAGTCTTTGAGATGTGCCATGTTGACCGAAATTTTATCAGATGTTTGCTAAATTCTCTTCCCTTTGGCAAGTCTAGACAGATCCCTCTGCATTTGCCAAATTACATCATATAATTGTCCCACCTCTTCATTCCTATATTCCAGTGGAGTAGCATTCCAGTTTTCATCACTGGAAGCACCTACTTGGTTGGCCAAGTTGTGTTGCTTCTCTTGTTTCTTCGGATATACTTTTAGCTGATAACAACTTTCCATTACATGCCCTTTCTTCCCACAATGATTGCATTATGTCCGCCCTTTCAACTTGTAGCAATTATCTCCTGTATGACCTACTCTGCCACAGTGAGTACACTCAGAATTGGACTTCTCAGACCTTTCATTATTTCTCTTTTGGTTCCAAGATTGCTCTCTATTCCATACACCTGATCTGGTCGCCAGTGCTATATTCATCTCATCTGTACCAGCAGCCATATTAATACTATCTTGTCTATGCTTCTTTGCAATACTAATCATATTGTAAACTCTGTCAAAAGACGAGGCAAAGGGTCAAGGCAGATGATCTGTCGTCTATCCCGGTCATAGATGTCATTCAATCCCATAAGAAATTCCATTACCTTATCCTCATTTTCCCTCTGCTTGAGTAATTTTTCGACCTCTCCTTCAATTTGTGGAAGGGCCCTCAGTTAGTCATATTGGTCCCACACCTGCTTGAGTCTGCCAAAGTGTTCTCCCACAGTTGCAACTCCCTGTCTTAACATGGCCTCGGTTCTTTGCAATTCAAAGATTTGAGGCAAGCTAGCCGTCCCAAAACGCTCCTCTAGATCTTTCCAAAGCTGCCTTGAATCATGGATGAACATGAACTATTTCATGAGATCAAGAGTCATGGATCCTTTAATCCATGAACAAACAAGGCTGTATGTCCTTTTCCATTTCAGAAATAGTTTTGTATCTTCTTGCGGCTTCTCCAGTGTGCCGTCTATCATTCCTATATTGAGTATTGCTTCTAGTGCAGATTCAACTGCACTTCGCCTGATTAAGTAATTTGTATCATTCAACATAATTCCATGAATCTGAGTTCCAAGGCTACCCAAGCCGTGAACTTGCAGTTGTTCTTCGAGAAAACTGTTGTTCGCCATTTTCTTAGGGTTGCTCCGATACCATGTAGAAACGCAAGAATGTGACTACCACCTGCGTTTCAATCTGTTCAGGAACCAACCAAAATAATTGAAATCAAATCCCTAACGGAATTCCCCCAATCGGAGAAGAGATACACTAATGCGCCATAAATGCACTCTATTTCCCTTAGGTTAAAAAGGACCAATCATTCACCTTATTTACACGTAAGATTCCCGCTCACTTAAAATAGTAAATTAAAGGTTACATATTAACCATTAAGAAACGTGAAGACGACTATATTATTTTGTTTGGTAGATCCGGTGGTTGCGACTTAATGTAGAGTGGGTGATCGGACGGTTCTACTCGCATCTGGGTGAATGTATAGGATGACAATTTTTGCTGATGACAGTCTTCAGCTTTTGCATCTTGATAAGCTATTTCATCTTTTCTGATCTGGCGACTGTCTTGTTCAGTGGAACTGGAAGATGTTTCCGGTGACTTCAATAAGCGGCAGCAAAACTGCGAGCTAGAACACTCGTTTCAAGACGGCGAGTTCACTCTCGGGGAGAACATTTTCTTGGACTGTGGGGAACAGTGGAGTTCCATGGATAATGTGGAATATTGGGCGGATGAGGAGAAATATTATGATTATGAAGAGAACAGGTGTATGGATGGGCTGCAGTGCGGGCACTACACACAGATTGTGTGGAATAGTACAAGGAAAATTGGGTGTGTGAGAATGAGGATGTGTTTATGACTTGTAATTACTATCCGTCGGGGAAAAAGGGAGAAGAAAGGCCATATTAAATGAGTTCAGCTTGCACATAATGGACAATTCTCTTAGCTTTGTGCTAATAATGGACTAAAGCAAAATGACTCTATTAAATTCCAATGTTTCTATTTAGTGAAGTTGTTGGAACTCAATACATCAAATGACCCAATTCATATTGGGTCGCAACGGAAACGACCTCCTTGTATAATTAAAAAGGTAAGACGCATACATCTGGCCCCCCAGACCCCAACTTAGTTAAGAATATATTGGGTACGTTCTGAGTTGTGAGAGCTTGTAAATTCTATTCATTATATCGATGGGATTTCCTAGGTCATTAACCCCAGAGAATTTAATTTATCAAGAAACTTGTTAGTTACATTAGTGAAGGCTCAAATCAGTGTAATAAGTTAAAACACAATCATAGTTTAAGTGACAAAGCTTAGTATTGATGGAGTATCCAAAGTTTAGAAAAATTCAGCAAATTCTCTCAATAGTTTATACAGTTGGAATTTTATTTTCTGCCCATGCCTGCACTTAATTCATGAGATTGGATAAGATTTCTATGGAATTGCTCGATTATTATAGTACCTTAGATCTAAGAATTCCCACATGCATCCATATTGTCCAATACTAACCCATAGGTCAAGTATTGATGCTACTAAGTTTATGAAGAATCCCTTCTGTTGGAAAATGACATTCGGAAAACGACATATCCAAACACATAAAACATTTTGAATATTTTATGTACATGTGTCAACATCAACAAATAGTGAAGTACTAAGTGAATTGTTATAAACTTTTTTGTAACGTTTATATAATGTTTCCACGCCTATAAATAGGCTACGTGCTTATTCATTCGACATAATGAATAGAATGAATATATGATATTTCTCTATTTGCCTAGCCACCCACGAGGCAAAGACTTGATTCGTGAAAACCTAACGAGACTCTGATAGACTCGTTATCCAGACAATCGATCCAACCACGCTTCCGCAACAGGTAACATTATCGTATTTGATTTGTTACATTTAAATTCAATATTATATTCATTCTAGTTATTGAATTACAATTTCCTAAGGAACAAACTCTTACTATTGAGTCTTGATATTACATTGTAAACTAGTGCAGCTCTATCTGTTTGAAAGAAGTGATCTTACACTCTTTATTGGTTTTAGGTAAGTACGATCTTACAGTCTTGATCCTTCTCAACGATTGGTTTCATTGTCCAAGTGTGTGAAGCTAGTACTAGACTAATATTCCGCCATTGTGTTGATAGTTAGGAGGAAAAGTAACTTTTGTATTACCTAAAGTTTGTGGGTGAAAGGTAGATGAACAACAGGCGCCAGTGTTACGACCTAAAATGTAGATGGGATTGCAACAGAATCCAATTTGATATGCCTTCAAAATGGCTAGTTAATAGGTCCACGAGGGATCCGGGAGAAACCCTTGTAGTTGGCATAATAGGGGGCAAAGGGAAGGGGGTCAAGGGGACCATCGTTGCTCAAGTTTCAAAAATATAATAAAATATATATTGT
>JAOWBN010185037.1:0-16467 GCA_028565015.1 Pinguicula moranensis
GCCCCAGGCGAGGTGGATCCATGAATTCAATGGTACAAAATACCATCTGGCACAATCAAAAAAGGAGGAAAGCATCTTGCCTTAGCATGGTTCTAGATCATGGGAAAAAAGATGAGAGGCTGAAAAAAAAATTCAAAGAGGAAAGAAAGAGTGAAGCTTGGACAAAAAAAATTTTAAGGCTCCAAGGCAAAAGTGAGGATAGGTTGTTCTAATATTGTCTTGAAGGTACAATGGAGATAAAGGAGGTTTCTTGGGCTAGGCTGCTCTGGTTCATTTGAGGAGAAGAGCAATAGAGGAGATCAGTAGAAATCCTTAACTTAGGACGAAGTTTTGAGGTATTTGCTTAGTTGGAGAATGTTAAGGTAAGGTATGGTTTTTGGTATTTTTTCTAGAGCATATCTTGTTGAGGGAGCAGTAGTTGATCAGTGTGAGGGATTTAGGACCCTATAACCCCAACACTAGAAGAGAGAGATACTTAAATTTTTTCGTGCAAGGTTTGCACACCTTCTTTGCTACTTTTATGATTCTCTTGTTTATTTTCCTTTTCTTTTATTTCTTCTGGTTTTTCATGGATTTTAAGTCGTGTATCATAGGTCATGTGTCTGTTTTATCATATATTTGCTTGAGGACAAGCAAAGAAGCAAGTGTGGGGGATTTGATAGCAGCATTTTGTGCTCATGACAACAATGCATGAATTGTTGCTATTCTTCTAACAATTTGCAGTGTTTAAACGTTAATCTTTGCAGCCTTGTGTGATCCGTGGATTCAGCTAAAAAGACCACATTACCTACTATAGACTATCAGGAAATTCACAAAGGAGATCAAGTGCAACCTCAACATACTGCTCATTCTAGTGCTTCTACTCCAATGTGCTTCAAAGTCTAAAATCTTGCTGATCTTGCTGATTTTATCCTGCTGCTACTCAAGTTCAGGTCCTATACCATCATGCTCATGCTCCCGAAATATACCATCCATGCTCATAGATGTAAGTAGGACTCCAGCTGGAAGTACGACTCATGCTCCCGAAATATACCATCCATGCTCATAGATAATCGCCGCTCAATTGGACTCCAGCACATATATCCCTTTTTAATTGTAAAATATCCCACAAACACACTCTTTATAGCCCTCGTATCCAACTTTCCAACCACTGACCTATTATCCTGTACAAAACATACACAACCAAAGGTTCTTTACTAAATAGTGTCTCCTTTTGTACCATTCCAAATTTGAAATGGAGACTTCCAATCTAACACTCGAGATTGTATCCGTTTAATCAGGAATGTGGCTGTAAGAACGGCTTGTCCCTACAAATATTTTGGGACATTCATGGTGAACATCATACTCCACCTCACGAATATGCCGATTTTTTCTCGAGCTACCCCATTTTGCTCTGGTTTGTATGGGCAGGTAGTTTGATGCTTAATACTTTGTGATGACAAATATTTTGTGTACGCTCTGTTGGTGTATTTTGTCCCATTATCACATCTCAAACCCTTTACTACTGCACCATATTGCGTTTGTACTCCCTTGTGAAAATCCTTGAAACAGGCAAATACATCACTCTTGTGTTTCATTAAATATAGCAAAGTGACACGGCAACAACAGTCAATGAAGGAAACAAAGTAACATAATCCATTGAACTGTTGGATAGGGCCCCCAAACATCCGAATGTATTAAATCAAAAACAGGCGAACTCCAACTACCAAAGCTAACATAAAAACTTTTGGTATGCCTGCCCAACTCACAAACATCACAAATTAGTTTTTCTTTAATCACTGTAGCAAATAGGCGAGGATAAAGTCGACTCAAAGACAAGAAAGAGGATGATCTAATTGCCTATGATGAAGCATTAGGTCTTCTACAATACTGTCTCCTTCAGGTATTTCCATGATGGATGAAGGGCTGAGTCTAATCCTTTCCGTTCCACGTATCATAGGCCACTACGCTATGTTCCAGTCCCAAGTACCCTTCCTGTCTTCATCTCCCGGAAGATCACATGAGGTATATCAAACAACATAGTATAATTTTAATTGGTTAATAATGGCATTCATGGAGAGGAGGTTAACGGGAAATGGAGGAGCATGCAAAACTTTGGACAAAGTCAAGGTATTGGTACAAGGCATTGTACCCTTACCCACTACTAGCTGATCAATGCCATCGTCTGTCTTGATGTATATCTTTCTTTCTTTATTCGCTAGTGAGTTGGATGTCTGAAAGAGCGCCTGTGCTCAGTATTTGAAACACTTTCTGTAAATATTTATTTTAATGAAAATTTGGCTTAACAAAAAAAAAAACGGATTTGCTAAAGAAGTATAGGAGCTGAACTCCCTAGCAACACTCGCCACGTGTCAAGAAGCTCCAGAGTCAATGATTCAATCTGAAGAGCCAGCAGTAGGAAAGAATGCCAGAGCTAGTGAGTCATACATACCAGCGAAACCTGAGGCCAAAGCAACGTTACCAAAGAAGTCCGATGAGGTAGGTGTATCAGTGTCTATCCTCACGCTTTTGAGTTTCCTTTGGAGTATGTGAAATAATACTCGAACCTCCTCAACGGTCACAGTACTTTCCATATTCTCCTCCTCATCAGCATCCACCGTCAAGGTGGTGCAATAGCCTCCTCGGCCACCATCCCTAAAACCACCTTTCCTACCTCTACCTCCAAATCTACCTCTACCTCCAGAATCTCTCTCACGGGACATCTTTGAATAAGACTCCATCATGTGGCTAACCGCCGCTCACCAATAACAACTGCGAGTCTTCCCCTGGACCCCAGTTTCTCGAGAACTAGCAGTAGCTAACCCCTTTGCGCCTTAAACTACACTCGGCATAGAGTGTATCTTTATCTTACTCTCTTCTTGAATCATAGCTGCAATAGCCTCATCCAGTGATGGAATTTTGGCCTGGAACAATAAAACTGATCTCTTCGAGTGAAAGATTGAATTCAGATCCTTCAATAATGTTATAGTTCTTTCTTTCTCAAAACTTTGTCGCAGTTTACATTTTGAGTCACTACAATTAGATAATCGATTGTAGTGATCAATCTCATCCCACAATCGCTTCAAACAAATAAAATACTCCTAAATAGACTTCTCCCCATGGACCTCCTTATCAATCTCCAGTTGAAGCTACAATACCCTAATGTGGTTTTCAGCTTCGGAATAGGTGGTCTTTAGATTAGCCCAAATCTCACTCACCAAGTTAAGGTTGTCAACAGTAGAAGCAACAGATGCAATAATCAAGTTCAGAAACTAGATACATAGTTGAGCATGAGTAACTTTCCACAACGTTGTGGAAGAGATGTCACTCTTCGATTCACACTCCATCAGGAAACCGTCTAGGCTTCTCCCTACTAAGATGGTCTCAATCCTGCGAGACCATCTAAAAAATGTAGCCGATTCATTAAGTTTCAAATCGATCGGTAGAAGATCAAGTTTGATTGGAGCAATGGTAAGGACAACGGTCAAGGTTGAGGCATTCACTCCCTTTATAAGCCTAGCCAAGGTTCCGAGCACCTCAAAATTGAGGTTCCCCAGGACCTTCAATCCTTGTTTAACCGCACTGTCTCCTATCCCTTACATTTGACACATAGTAACTCCAATCACAACTGATCACAGCAACAACACGATCCACAAACCACAATCATATGGTAATCCAAACGTCCTAGCACCCTACCATCAATACACAGTCAAAAAACAATGTCAACAATGCCTAATTGGATTCCAAAGTTTGGGCAAATACGATAAATCCACTCAAATAGTTATCCATATCCAACGAAATACCAATATGGATTAAACAACACGAAATCAATGAAAACCGATTAGATAGTTGCGATGAGCAAGACAAGGCAAAGATTTTGTCTCCAACCTCTTGCGGCACGTGCGGCCTACATGCAGAAATCTCTCCTCACGACAATTGCAACGGCTATGGTTTCCAGCGATTTTGATGCCATACGCGCCAAAAAATGGCGAAAAACTTCCACAGGTCATATTTTTTGATGACGGCGTGTGGCAGCACATGGTGGCCATAAACTGTCGGGTGTTGAGAAGATCAGATAGAGGAGGAGATGGGCTAAGTTTTGGGAAGAGTTTTGGCATCTGAGGAGCAATAATGGCGCCGGAATCGGGGTCAAAGTGAGAGAGACAAAATATGTATTAGGGTTTGAAAACTTGGCTCCGATACCAAATTGTAAATTGGAAAGCGGGAAAAATGGGGACTTTTGTTATTGAATCTTCTAACTTCATCATGTCATTACAACTTATATTTATAGTATTCATCTTAGACAATCACACAATCACAATTAATGAGCAATGTAATAAATGCAGTGTGCTTGTTTGTCTGTTGGATGAGGCATGCTTGTCTGCCATGCCAAACATCGTTACTCCTTGATGGAAGAGGCGTGCATCTTTACTTTTCTTTTGTGTCATATTCATTTTTACAACAACTATGTCAGCTGTTTCAATGGCGATGTTTGTGCCAGTATCGATCGCGATACTTACATCTGCTACGACAATGACTGGGGTATTGTTTACACCATCTCCCATTATAGCCAAGACACAGCATGTAGCCTTTCCATCCAAAGAAATAGTAAGTTTATCTGATAACTTATCCGCTAATGTGAGTTCACATACTGAAACTATCTCATAAACAAAAGTTATCATATCAATGCAAGGATTCACATACCTGAAGTTGCTTCACTTTCCTTGCTTTCTGTTTTCGCTTAGCTTATGCTTTGCTTGTATCTATGCTATGCATTTTGCCAAATATTTTGGAGAGTGCATGGACAATTCCATTGTTGTCCCCCATCACTATTATACTTCTGATGTCCATAGATTTTTGAATGGAAAAAACATCTCGTGCCCCGAGATATAATGGACCTGATATTGCAAGAATCCCATAAAGCCCTATCAATAGCGGCGAGAATCCATGTTTGAGCAAAATCTTTGGCTTCTGCAAGCATTTCATCAGCATCTTATGGAATCCTGACATTGTGATCCGACCTTAAGCTTCTATTCCCACAATAATTTCTTTGCCTTGAACTGTAAGATCTTCGTAAGCTATACTGTGTGTCCTAATGCAAAATTTGTGCGGAAGCGTAAACATAAGTGTCTGTTAAGCATACATAACAACAATTTCAGAAATGTTTTGACCATGGATATTTGCTAATTTACACAACTTGATAGTACAAGGCAATTGGAAATTTCGCACCTCTTGTAGAATCAGTAGTTTGTGCAAGAAAACTCCTTACGTTGAGGTGTTCAAGTGTCCACCCTTTAGAGTAGTCCACACCACCACTTTCCTTGAAGTTTATACACCCTAAGTGTATAACTTTTATGCGTATAAAGGAGTGCTAGATCCAACCTTTAAGACTTAGAAAAGAGAAGAAAACTTGTTCAAGTTTTGCCTAAAAAATTTCAAGTCTTTCACATGTGGAGAATGAAACAAGAATATGGAATTTCTCAACAATTTTTCAAGGACATAAAGCTCAACCAACTCCATACATTTGTGATATGATTAAGGTATTTGTATACGTGGTCATGAGTCTAAAATATCAACACATGGTGTAGCTAAAGAATAACGTTTAACCTTAGCTTTACATGTGTTACAACAACTTGACACTTCATGCTTATGTCATGTTGTTGTAAAATACTTCTCCATGAGGTTTCTTATGTGAGGTCGTGCATAGATGTATCTATAACCTCATAATGTTATAAGTCATTGAATTTTCAAAAAAATTCAAGTTTGCCCCTATACTTTACCTTAATCACACTTTCACCCCTCGAGAAAATGATTTTAATTTGTGTGACCCTAATTAACCAATCAACAAAAAAGGTAGTGAAATTTGTGTGATTCAATTTTAGCTTTCGTCCAGCACCAAACCTCATGTTGTATGGATTGGATAATCCAGTCAACACTGACATCTTTTGCCTGGAAGTGAGAATTGTTTTTGGTTTTCCATATAAACCGTACTGCAGCTAGCCACACTGATTTCCATATATTTTCATTAATGCTCCTCGGTTTAGCCTCAAGAATTAGCCAGAGTGAAGGAGCTTCCTGTATACCATTTTTCCCGTCTAGGGATAGCCATGAAATAAGTTTCTTCCAGACATGCAAAACAATATTACATTTATGGAACAAGTGATAAATGGATTCGCTTTCAGAATCTGATGAGCATAGGGGGCAAGATAAGGGCATGTCTTGTGGAATAATTCTTCTGTTACATAGAGATTCCTTGACTGGTATTGCACCCTGCATCATTTTCCATGCGAATACATCTATCTTCTTAGGTGTTATTTTGTTCCAGATCAATGTTAAGTTGGCTATCTCCTCTTATGAGTATTGATGCTTCAGGGAGTTGATGTATTGATAGGTAGCTTGGACTGTGTAGTTTCCTTTCTCATCACCTCTAATCCTATATCTGTCCACATTTAGAATATTTGGATGTGAATCCTATAGTACATCATATGCTCAGGTGTTTGGAAAACAAAATACACTGCCGGTGCAAACTCGATTGGGCCCTCGTGGAGGTAAATTATCTTACACCTTTTTCATCTCCAGTTTCCCTAAAAATTGTTCATCTGAGCAGGTGGGTAAGATGCTAAGAAGCATGGGTCATGTTAAGGCTTTACGCATCGCAAACAAAATAGGCAAAAATGGCTTGCCTTCTGGTTTCATGGAGCTCACTGATATACTCGATATGGCATTGCTTAGCTCACAGTTAAATCCACTATGGTTTGGGAATTACAAGCTTCGAGGTAATCTGGCTAAGTATCCGTACAAAAAATCCCCTCTGTATTCACTACATATAAAATGTACCACCAAGTTAGAACAAATTCCAGTTAAATTTGGCAAGCATCAACAGGGTCAGTCATCTACTGTTAGAAGAGAAGCTCGGACAACACCTATTGCTTTGCTGCAACCAAAGGTCATGACTTGCCCAGTACCCCCAGTCTCTACTCAGTATATTTGCAAGGTCAAAATTTCTAAGCAAAATCTCTCCTGTATTAAATTGGCCAAGGGGAGTTCTCTACGGTATAAGAATGGCCTATGTTAGTTCCAGATTGTACTAAAGAGACCAAGATATACCAGTCTTAAAGTTAGCTCTATTGGTTTTGGGAGGATACTGATATGGGACTGGCTAATAGTGATATGGAGACTCTAATTAAAACTAACCAGAAATAGCTATCTCAGATGCTTGAAACCCCTTTAGCTAAATGGGATATGAAGAAGCACAATAGTTGTAGAACGCGGCAGTTCTGGCTTTAGATATCTTGTGTACCCATATGATTAAAGTCAGCATTGATGATTAGACATACTGATAGCTAAATTCCTTCTATGACTAAAGAGATTGTTGGATTTGGAAGTGTATTCCCGTTCTATGTATTTTCAGTTATCAAAGAGATTGGAAGTGTATTTATGAAAGTGATAAAAGTAGATGAAGCAACAATGAAAAACTCCTCTTTGGATACAGCTCTAGCCCTCATTGAACTTAATACCGATAGCCAGATTCCTTCTATGACTAAAGTCAACATTGATGATTAGATATAATCCCTATATGTTCATTAGGCCAAAAGAATATAGGATAATACTTCATCTTGTCTTGATCTATCATCAACTTCATCAGAATAAAGACCAAGAGAAGTGGTGTATTATGGGTGACTTTAATGCGGTGTTGAAACAATAGGAAAGAAAAGGTAGCTCCCAACAAAACTATGCTAAAGAAATAATTTCCTTCAACATATTTGTATGGGATCTACGGCTGCATGATCTGTGAATGATTAAAAGGAACTTCACTTGGTATATGTGCTCCCTCAAATATATGAGTAGGCTATATAGATTCCTCTTAAATGATATATGGATGCATTCACATTCGAATTGGGTTCAGACTAGTCTAGAAAAGGAAGATCTAGATCATTGTCAAGTCAGTTTGTCATCCACTATTTAGGATTGGGGGACTAAACCATCAAGAGTGCTGGATTGTTGGCTAGATGATGAGGATTACAACACACTTGCAGAAAATTCTTGAATTCTACCTACTGGAGACAAATATGATAGCAAAAGTAAAAAATCTAAAATTAAGAGATTAAGAAAGGATATTCAAAGATGGAATGCTATTGCTTCAAGAGATCTGGATGGTACTTGAAAGAGCATTTTATAGTCCATCCAAGCAAAAGAATTAGTAGCCAAATCTTTATATGAGTTATCTGAACAAAGCCATATAGAGATTTCACAAAAGATCTGCTCCAGATCACTAAAAAAGTCGACAATATAGCTTATCAAAAATCAAGAGTAACCTAAGAGGAGATGTAAACTCTTCCTATTTTCCTAGGTGGAAAAATAAATCACGTAATCAAAATGCTATCTAAGGGATCTGGGAAGGACAAGTGTGGATGGATGAAGTTGAAGCAGTGAAGAATTGTTTCAAAAACCATTTTCACAAAAGATATGCAGAGGACTATTAGGAAAGACCTTGTCCTCCTAACACTTTTTTCAGGAAATTATTGCATCAGTCAAGCCTGAGTTTGATTAAACCATTTACTATGCATGAAACTCTGAAGACTACGGGCCTAACACTCTTGTTGGCTCCATGCTTAAAATTATATCAAAGGCAATAACTATTAGAATGACTGCTATAATGGATGATCTCATCTCTCCTAATCAGATGGCCTCCTTGAAGGGTACAAGACTTTTGGATGGTGTCTTGAATGCAAATGAAGTAGTGGATGAAATAATTGAAGAAGTCTCTCATATTTAAGGTGGATTTTTGAGAAAGCCTTTGATACGATCAACTGAAAATATCTTTGTGATACTGTGGAAATATGAACTTTTCCCAAGCATGGATAGTTGAACTTCTGTCATTTGGATCTACATTTGTCTTGATCAATGAAAGTTCATTCCTCTGTGTGGACTCAGATAGGGGGATCCAATATCCCCCTTATTATTCCTAATAGCTGCTCGGGGCCTCTCAGCTATGATAGATAAAGTTAGTACTGTCGGTAAATTTCAACCTCTTCAGATTGGCAAAGATGACATTGCAGTATCCCATCTCTAGTTTGCTTATGCTACGCTACTCCTTGGTCAAGCCTCATGGGAAACAGTTACATCTTTTAATGCCATTCTCCAAAACTTTGAACTTATCTCTGGATTGCGAGTTAGCATTATTAAGAGTAATCCATATGGTGCCAACATTCAACAGTCAACTTTGAGGGATATAGCAACTTATTTGAGTTGTAAATATGATCAGCTACCCTTCAATACCTAGGCTTGCAAGTTGGTAGCAATTACTGGACGACATCTACCTGGAAACCAGTAGTGGACAAATTTGAAAGAACACTGAATGCTTGGGAGAATAAAATTCTCTCAGTGGGGGCTAAACTTGTTTAATTAATTTTGTACTCAATGCTCTCCCCTCTCACTTTCTTTCTTTTTTCACAGCAGCTAACTTCCAGCAGGAGGCGCAAAAGAGGTACAACATATGCCTCCTTATGGTGGAATGATTTACAAACACTTCTGTCTGAAGGATGGTTTACTAAACATGTAAAGTTATCCCTTGGTTCTGGTGATGGAACCAAATTTTGGCATGATATGGATTCACAATGATAGCTTGCATAATTATTTCCCCAATTATATAGTGTTGCACTGAACAAAAGTTTCTATGTAGCAGATGCAGGGCAGTGGATAAGTAATAGGTGGAACTGGGATTTAAAATGGCATAGGAACTTGAGATCACATGAACAACCTCTGTTGGAGAATCTCCTCATTCTAGTGCAGGATGTGGTACCAGTTGGGATGAATGCAAATCACTAAACCTTCTCACAAGGATCGACTGGAAACTATGTATCTAAGGCATCTTATCAACATCTTGTTGAGGCTTAGAATATGATATTTTCTTTGATGGAAATGAAGGAATTAGTATCCTTGTGGAACCGATTTTCCCAAATTAAACACATCATACTAATCTGGAGGATTTACCAGGATGTAGTGCCAATCAAGAATATTTTCAAGGCAAGAAACATAATTTCTTTTGAAAGGAAAGATTTGTCCCCTCTCCTGCACATGTATGGAAACCAACTCATTTATTTAATAATTGTGCTATAACCGTGGGTGCTTGGCAGGGTGTTCTGTCTTGACTATGGCCACAAGGAGTGTAGGTAAACAGCTTGCCTTTGGACACAATTCCCAACTTGTAGACTTTCGTAGCACTAAAACTATAGGGATAAACCTAGAGGCATGGAAATCAATATGGATCTCCTTCATCTAGCAGATATGGAAAACTCATAACAAATCTCACTGTTAAAACTTTGATATGTGCATTCCTAATATGTTACATATTGTTCAACATAATACATGGTTAGGGATTAAAGCAAACAAGAAATTCTACCAATTTCCTTACTCATTTTATGACTGGAATACTCAACCGGTTGTATGTATGCAATTGTTGTTGATTACATGATGAGTGAACTGATGTTTCTATCCAGTGATGGTAGTATATGTTGTATTTTGTTCTTGGTTGCACTGTGATACATGGCAACAATTCCAGCCTGACACGGCAACAACTCTAGCCTGATAGAAGTATCTTGGATCACCAACCATCAACTATATTGATCTTAGAAGTTACAGTCCTATTCCCCTTCTTCATTTTACTGGCATCACTTATTTTTTGTCTACTTGAACATGGTACAAGGTTTAGGAGGACCATGGATCACATTTCTGTTGGTTCTAATATAAATGCCCCTGTACTAACCCAGTTCTCTGCTAACTGATATCAAGATGGATCAAAATTGTTGATATGTCTGCCACTTACTGACATCCCACATGAGATCCTTTCCAGCAAAACTCCATGGTTATTTTAAGAAGTAGTCTAATGAGGAGGAGCCTACACCGAGAGGCGCATTATGAGTTTTCTCAAGTTGATTGGCTGCAAATACATGGCTAAGGAGATAAGTAAGGATGAAGAAATACACAAGAGGAAACCTGCCTAAGCTAGGTTATAACTCAGTTAAGCACCAAAAACCTTTGTCATAACCAATTGCTATGGAGTTTGATTGGATGCTCCTCCACTGGATAATGTCACAGATAGGGACATACAAGGAAAGAAAGGACTAAAAGCTGATGGCTAATCCACAGGAGGATCTATGGCTAACCTTTTACCGAGAACTTATATACTGCACCTCTGAATTACACCCCTCCATTCAATACAGGGATAGCTCTTCAAACATATTTGAGTTATGTACCAATATTCTCATAAAAAGGGGAATTGATAAGTTGATAGCCATGACATTATGTTTGCTGAAAAGCGGATAATTACAATGAACTAATTGTTGAGATGCTTTGTAATATACTATGAAGTTAGGAGAGCCATATAACAGTTCCCTGAGCTATACTAGAGGGTAGTATGGAGGTGAGGATAGATATAAAGATAACTCTCAGAGATCAAGTTGTAGGAGTAGGCTGACTAGGTCAACTGTAAATATTGTTTTTTATATTTTGGTAGAATCTAGCTTATAAAAAAAATAATGGCAAACGCCAATGTCCATAAGCCAAGTGAGAAGTTTTTATGGCTTGGAAAGCTTATACCAAAGGTTTGTCATGCACTTTTGCACTCTAGATGCTCTCTTCACTGCAGTAGTAAAGAAGAGTGTACCATTCAAGTGGGGAAATGAGTAAGGCAAGACCTTTGAAATTCTCAAAAAAAGGTTAAGTGAAGCCCCCTACTTTCATTACCCGATTTTTCAAAGACTTTTGATATTGAATGTGATGTGTCGTGAGTGGGTATAAGATTTGTTCATATGTAAGAAGGGAGGCAATTGCTTACTTTAGTAAAAAACTAAATGGAGCCGCCCTCAACTATCCAACCTACGACTAGGGCTATAGGGACATGGCAACACTACCTTTGGTCCAAGGAGTTTTTGATCCGCATGGATCATGAGCCTCTCAAGCACTTGAAGGGACAACAAACGCTCAATAGAAGGCTTGCAAGTTGGGTAGAATTCGTTGAGATACTCCCAAACGTCATCAAGTTCAAAAAACGTAATAAGAATGTAGTAGCGAACGCATATTTTCGAACTTATATGTTGATATCCTTATTATATTCACGTGTACTTGGATTTGAACACATAAAAGCATTATATGATCATTATATTAATTTTGCCAATCATGTGGGAAAGTTGCCTTTAACAAGTTTTGTAGGCATGAGGGATTCTTTCTTAAGTAAAGCAAATTATGTGTTCCAAATGACTCCTTGGATGAATTGGCTTGTCAGTGAGGCACATGGTGGTATATTAATGGAACATTTCGGGATAGCTAAACCTCTAGTGGTTTTACAAGAACATTTATTCTTGCTAGGGAGTAAGAAAAATGTGGAGAGAACATGTGATAAATGCATAACATGTAGACAAGACAAGTTTAGGCTCAAGCCACACGGTTTGTATACACCACTACCCATCCCTACTGAGCCTTGGACGGATATTTCCCTAGGTTTTGTTATAGGACTCCTGAGGTCTTAGGGGGGAAGGGATTTCATCTTTGTGGTAGTAAATCATTTTTCTAAACTGTCTCATTTTATTGCATGCACAAAACAGATGACGCCTCTCATGTAGCCAATTTATTTTTCACCTTGACTAAATACACGAATGAACTTTGTCCCATATATAGGCATGGGACGAGAATTGTTGAAGTAATTTTTTGTGCTTTAATTAAGTTATTTGTGATGTGTGTCCTCCTATATGTTACAAAAGCTCTTCGAGACTTATTTAGTTTTTCATTTGAATTTCTAGTGACGTCTTCCTTACGGCATTATCCATGGCTTTTGGTTGAGATAAGTTACCTTTAGGGGTGTGATCTTGGTTTATGAACCACCAATAATTGATATTGGGTTTAGTCACACAGCTGGTAAGACTCATATCATTTGGTATCAGAGCCTTTGGTTGGGCAGGTTTGCACTTTCCTTTATGTTTTTTGTTGCCAGCTCGATTATAGCCATTTGTTCAAATTGTCTTTGAAAGTTTATCTTTACATTACATTGTATCTTTCCTTGCAAGTTTAAAATAAAGGAGTCAACGAAAAATGCAAAGAGCAAGGTTGAATCCATATATGGCCAAAAAGAAATAGCTCTTCTTGACCCAAAAAAAATAAAGAAGAAAGATTAAAGCAAACAGTAAGAGATCTCTTCATGGATAGGAAGTGCTTCTTGAATTTCATTTAAAACTTTTTCTTTGGAGCTACATTAAAACTTGACCAAATTACATACTCAAGGACATCTCAAACTTGTTTAAATTCCGAGTCCGTAGGGATTTCAATGCTAAACTTGACTAACTGAGTCATTTAGAGTCGAGCAAAAGGCCAAGGAGACATTTGAGGGGTAAAGGAAAGAGTGGTGAGATTAATAGAGTGTAAAATCCTACTTTTAGTTTATATATGTGTACAGTGACCCTATTGAGTGAAAAAACACGTGAGGGAGGGTGAAGAATTTTCCTTTGTAACTTGTTTTCTTGCAGGGATGTTGACATTTTTGGCATAGACAAAGTCGTACAAGTACTAAAGTAATGAAAACTAGTATCGAACCATGAAGATTGTATGTTGATAAGCACCAAAATTGGTAAACTTTAAGCAATATGGACAACTGATAAGTTTGTGGGTTGTTAAATTACAAACTGAACATGAACATAAATATCATAACAAGATAATGAGGCTATTTTTGGTATTTTTTTAGTTTAATAAACTAAATGTAAATTGTAACTTCTCTTGGATAAAAAATTTAGGGCGATTGATTTTGCCACTTGATGTCATTGGAGAACTTCTTCATCAAATCAACCTTTTTAATTATTTATCTAGTTGTTTAGTAGATTTTCCTCTTTTAGTTGTTAATCTCTCTCGAATAGCAAGCCTTTATCAATATGTAAACATTCATCTCTCGATCTCACACTTGAACATACCTCTCACGAATAGCAAGGCATTAAACTTAGGAAATCCTCTCACGGTAGCTTTAATGTTTTAGACATTCCCATGCTATGGCAATTAATGTTAGTTTTACCATGTCTAGCGTAATCTTTATCTCTCAACCTCCAACTACAATTAATGAATTGACAAATGTTTTTCAGACACATGCAAGTTAGGATGAAGCAAGATAAAAAAAACCACATCAATAATTTATCAAAGGCTAAACGTCCAAAATAAATTCCAAGTCCACCAATGGGCTACATCCTGCCCTATAAAGATGTTTTAGCCCATGCTAAAGGCATGGACTTCACGAGAACAATCTAAATCCTAGTTAATAATGTCAAGAACAACAACTAAGATGAGAAAACCTCCTACGGATGAATATTGAACTCGAGCTCCTTTCTTTCCAAGATTGTTAAATGATACAAGGACATATATGATTAGATGTCAAGTGAGTGATATATGTCTTAAAGAAAACTTCTTTCGGAAGCGTTGGAGGAGATATTTACCCCTATGTGAGGGAAATATGGTCAACATACACTTCCTAATGCATTTGGGCTTTTGCAATTTCTAGCAAAAACAAACATTTAATATCCAAAATGCGTCTCGGCTTGTAAAATTTTTGGGCCATGCCGTGTGATCGTGGTCGTTTATCATTTGTTTCTTAGCTTTGTAATATTTTCATTGATACCTAGCAAGACACAAGAAATAGGTACAAAATGCGCCTTTATCACTTGAAGAGTAGCAGGTTTTAAACATAAATTCAATTATAAATTGGTACAAAATCAACTTATCAAATATCATAAAACTTAAACATTTGCTTGTCCTCAAGCAATACTAAATCTCATTATGGATTGATATGAATTTTTAACAAATTTCTGGCAAAACTGTTGCATTTTAAAATTATTGCAAGTGCACAAATCAAATAAGCAGTAAGTAATGAAAGTAGTATGGAACCTTGAGGATTGTAGTTAACAAGCCCAAAAGTTAACTGATTTCATCAATTTTGAGAAATGAATTCATGAGTTGTTAGCTAAATTAAATTTATAAAAAGAAGATGATCATAAAAAAGTTCTACTAACTAAATTTTAGAGTTTTAAGAGATATGTTGGGATGTGAACATCTAGGAAGCCCAACTTCACCACTGGACTTCATCGGAAGAGTTCATAGATGGTTTGCCATGTTTTGACTCTAACTTAGTGCCTACTAGATTTGCCTACTGTGGACATGAATCTCTCTCGAGAATAAACATCCTTCTTTGATTCACAAATGTGCACATCTCGAATGTTACATTTTACTAGACCAAAGAACTTACTCTTGGGTAATCCACACTTGGTAGCCTCATGCTATACCAATTGTGTGGGTTTTGCCATGCCTAGCATTGCTTGTGCCTCCTGGCCTTCCACTTCATTTAATGCAACTACCAATGTTGACCAAATAAGCGCAGATGAAAAATAAAATACAACACTAAGAAACATATAATGATCTCCCGAGTTTGTCAGGGGCTACATTATGCCCTATAAAAGAGACAGAGATCGTGCTTAAAGCAAAGGCCACACTAAGAAACACAAAACAAGGGTTCCTCATAGCTACACAAAGATGTTGAAATAAATTCCCTTAAGCTTGTTTTCACGGGCGCTGCCTCATAACCCTTATTTTTTGGATCTCCGTAACTCCTCCCAACATTCCTTCTATTGAATGCTCTTGTGCCTTTTGTATCATGTTAGGTAGCTTCCTTTGGGAGCTTGGAGCCAAAATGAGGGGCATAATTGTTTGCCTATAAAGTTTAGTGCACGTTAGATATGTTTATGCACAACCATTCAGTATCACTCAAAGCAAGCTAGGGCCGTGACTCGGATTCATGGGGCAAGATGATGTGAACCCTTGACGAACTTGTGTCAATATTCCACAAACGATCGATACTTCAAGAAATAAGAGGAACGAATTTTGTTGTTCCTTATGTCTGATGACCACGATTTGTGTCACCCAACAAAAGTCACCATTTTGTAGAACGAGACGCCACAAATCATCCCCCTGAAGGTATTAGATTACCAATCAAGAGTCGAATTATAAGTCCCAACACACGAAGTTACATAACTCAACAAGAGAAAAATAAAATCAAAGAAGATTAGAAACCCAAAGTGAATACTTCTCATAAAAACTTAATCAAGAAAGTGTGTTTAAAGCTTGAAGTCGTGCACCCTTTTATAGGAGAATGGGGGCACAAGATCCTCATCTAAGTAGGTCTCTAATACTATGAAACAACATAATTTAGATAAGTGCAAAAATAAAAACAACCTAATCTAGATAGGAGGGATAAGGAAAAAGGCTAAATAAGGATAAGCCTTATAAGGTAATTCCCTTATCTCATGGGATTGGTCTTATCTTTACCAAAACATGTTCACCAAGTGAACTCCTTGTCATGCTCGTGTGGGCCCCTTACTTTGTGGATAAGATGTCTTCAATTTGAGGCCCAAGTGTTTTCAATTTGAGGGGTCTTCTTGGGCCACGATTTCTACTCCATTTTGG
>JAOWBN010185047.1:0-16465 GCA_028565015.1 Pinguicula moranensis
AAGTCCAGAACATCACCACAGTGAGCTTGAAACTTATGCAGGGGCACTTCCTCAATATGGAAAATGTTCTCCGGGATCATGACAGAGGCTTGATTCAGTTTTTTCCTATGAGTGCTGAACTTTTGGTCCTTAGCCAGGCTGCCAAAGCTACATGTATCACCATTGAAAGAGTCATTTACAATGTCAATGCGCCATATGCAAATTAGCCCATCTTCACCCCCTAGCCAGATATTTGCCATCAGGACTAAACTTCATGGTCCCAATTCGACCTTTGTGAGCATTAAGTTCTTGTGCAACATACACCGCACTACATTCCATATACTTTTTCCGGTTCATTTATGTCCTCATCAATCTCATTTTTCCAGCTTCCTCAAACATTATTGACTTTTTAGACACATGTCCCCCTTGATTCTTTTTCATCATCTGCACGAAGTGGAGCCACCAGCTCCTTGATTTATGTTGCTTATTATTATTCATTGTGTTCTCTTCAACACAAGTCTGAGTCTACGCTTGCTTTAGTTGACATAGCGTAGCAGACATAACGTCTCGGCTAACTAATAGGAAAAGATGGTGTTCTCTTCAGTTGACATTTCCCAGTTTGTTGTCTCGTCTAGCTAATAGAAAAGGATGGTGTTCTCTTCAGTTGACATTGCCCAGTTTGTTGTCTGCGTGCAGAGCTAGGAGACATAACGTCGAGGCCCAGATCGTGTCTGGCCCAATCCGCTATGAAGTCAAATCAGCCAGATTGCTGAACCACCAACTAAGGAGTAAGGTCGTTTTATCAAATTCACTGCAGAAGAATAATTTGGCTAATGGAAAATAGAGATGGCACACAGGGAGAGGCAAGGGCGAAGCCAGGAATTTCAATGAGGGTGACAAATTTTATTTTAACCTACAATACAACTTGTAATTTTCAAAAAATGAGAAGAAAAATAAAGCCAATTTATCTAAACAAGGAAAAGGAAAATATAATCTGAAAATCTCACTTAAATTGACATATATGTGGGCCCATCTTTATAAATTCATCATTAATGGAATCAATATCCAATGATTGAGTTATTTCCTTTTCAATATTGTCTAATAATGAACTAGATAAGAAGTGATCTTCCATTTTGTTCCATAGTCTTGTTTTCACAATCTTCATAGCAAAAAATGCACGTTTTGATGTGGCGGTAGAAACTGGAAGAGTCATAAAAATAAGTCGAATCAACCTATCAATAAGAGACTAATTATTTTTTTTTCCCGCGTTGGACAAAACTTTGCGCAATTTTGAAAGTATTGAAAGATTATGCAAAACAATACTCTTTAGGATATCAATTGTAAAAAGTTTCAACTGATACTTGAAATGGAGTTGCTCTTGATTTGTGAAATCTACTAGATAAAACTTTTGAACTAGCTTGTAAATAACTCCAATATCAAACAAATTATGCCCATCTCTAGGATCCAAAGCTGAACGTAGTATTAACATCTCAATTGTATGTTCATTAAACATGTCGTTCCGATAGTGATGCTTCCATGTAGTAGGATCCTTTCTATCACGACCTGTACTTGCTGATTGACAACAGGCACTATTTTTAATATATGAACCAATTTTCTTCATAGTCATTGTTTACCTATATAATAAAAAGTTTAAACATAAGGACTATCTCCACATAACAAGCTTTATAACTTTACGTTTAGAACATCTAGCAGCTAAAAACAATGCCATATAAAGAACCATGGAAAGCATATTGAGTAGATGGAACTATAAGAATATATTCACATCTGCATAAATCACTTAAGTTAGAACATAAGGAATATCAAATAATGAATCAGTAGCACTTTTAGCCCCTCAAATACATTGTGTCAAAATAAGATGCCACAACCTGAAAATATATATCTACTGAGTTAAAACATTGAATGAATAACAATACTCATCAATATCACACAATGATATATAGCCTATTATTGGTTCTAATACTATCGGTTGTCCTTTCTTTGATAGAAGAAAAAATGTAAATGAAATGTAAATTCAAATGTTGATTGTAGTTGTTAGTGTAATTAATGTGAGACATTACTCTCCTAAGTCCGAACAATACCAACATTTGTCTACGGATAGAATAGAAACAAGAATTTTGGTGAACAGGGAAGGAGGGTATTAATGTGGCATATTTGTTGGTTTTAATCTTAAATTGTTGCTCTGTCTTCATTTCTCTGCAATCGTAGTAGGATGTTTGCGCACATCTAATGCCATGAAGAAATAACCTTGTAGCATATTAAAAATGGGCCAAGGGATCAGTATTTCAATTCTCAACATCAAAACTTCCTTTGTAGTTTAACCAAAAATATATACCACACCAACGTAAGTAAAAGCAAATGCAGACAAGAGTTATTATGATGCAGAGTATTGGGATGAATATACACCACTGGCCACACCAACGTAATTGATATTAAAAGGAGCTATTATTGGGATGAATATACAGCACAACACTTCCCTTTCCAAGAACATCTCATTGTTCATTGCTCACAACACAAGTCACAGAACAATTTAAAACATATGCAATCGTGAGTTTTCCTAGAATTTCGGAGTGAAAGAATTCTCTGGAGAAGATGAATTCTCTATGTACTATGTCCTTCGCGAACCCTCATGAATAGTACTTCCCGTCGTAGATCTACGAATGTCTGGTGAATCTGAGATCACTCCGTTACGTGCGCCCTACTTTGCTCACCTGTACTTACTCCTCTCTCCCCGGGATACCTCTAATTCGTGGGGAGACCCTTTCTTCATACTCCTTTCACACGTCTCCTTCCCTGTAGCAGCACAATGCTCCACTAGTAGAAAACTACAAATCTGAACTGAAATGGCACATCCATGGACTATCCCTCCATTTCAGGTAAGGAAAATGAAGAGAGCATACCTTAGGAAGCAACGCAGCTAGATGGCTTCAGGTGGTTTAAGGAGAAATGCTTCGGCTAGATACGACAAGTATGAAGCCTCCCTCGCGTATGCAAGACGTCTTGGTGTCCGATATTTTTGGCCTATCCACACTAGACTAGGTCCCCAGCAGTTACCCTTCCCTCACCGGAGAGTGGATCCTGGTTTCACCTACGAAAAAGTTCTTCAATCACAACCTAGCCAACCACTAGACGAACAGGTAATGCACGATACTAGAGCTAACCACCCAAAAGACAGAGGTAACAGGGCCTTTCTCGCAAAAGGTACGTTCTTTATATCCAACTTCCCTCCTGTCTCAACTGTCACTAACCTAGAAATCATCTTAAAGAGGTATGGCATGCTACATAAGTTACGTATTGCCAGGAAAAATGGTAGCAATGGTTTACCTTTTGGTTTTGCTGAATTTGTGAATATTCAGGACATGAACATATTACTTCACAATCTGAATAACACCTGGATCGATCATCATAAGCTCAGTGGTAATTTGGCCAAATATGGTCCTGCTGATAAGGATAGGCAAGCGCAGGGTAATAACCACATACAGACCCCCAAGATGAGTTCAAGGACTACTCTACAATGGATCCCTGTATCTTTCAACAAGTTCCAGGAAGGTCAAACATCAAAGTCCTGCCGTGACCAGCAATCTAAGCCTACAGAAGAAGCCTAGAAGATCAAGATTACCCGAGTTGAGCAAAGCACACAAAAATAGAACCTACATGGATCTCCATACACATTGAAGCTGACTTGTGACCTGCTTGGTTGTCTTCTGGAAAATTTGGTAGGTTGAGATCTATTCATAAACTCAGAGAGTTCCAGTTGGAACTTAAACGAGCTGGATATCATAATATCATCGTGAGTGTTATGGGATCAGGTAAAGTTTTTATATGGGAGGAAGAGTCTTGTGATCTACCTACCTTATGGAAGCACGAGCAGAACTGGTTATCTTTATGGATCAATGGGCCATTAGTTTCTTGGTCAGATCAGGAAGATATGGTAGCAAGCAATAAACTTATATGGATTAAAATATATGGCCTGCCCTTGATGGCATGGGAAGAGGAAATGTTTAAGCAAATTGGTCAACAATTAGGGACATTCATCCGTCTTGATCCTCACACTGAGAAGCGTTTGCAATTAGAAGAAGCACAAATGCTTCTGGATATTCCCATCCACAAGGTGATACCATCTTCATTGGCAGTGGACATCAACAACAAGGAATACATAGTGTACATACGGGACGTTGATAAAATCATGAGGGCAATCTTTGAATGGCCAAAACTCTCATCCTCTATCTCTGGAGACAGTTTAGACTCATTGGAATCTTTTCAAACACATACAAGTTTTCAATTTGCATCAGCGCACAGTGATGACTTCAAGCCAAGACTGGAATCAGTCAAATAGAACAGGATAGCAAAGAGACCCCTCATGTATGGGAGAGTCCCGATGGTACCATTTCCTCTCCTAGTCAGCACATATGGAGTCCTCTCAAATTGGGTTGGTGGCCTGATTCAACTTCCAAAACCAGTCAAGTCCATAGTCTAAATGATCAGGAATTGGTCATACACACCTCAGATAATCAACAAGCCACTCATATAAGCTCTGAGGAATTGGTGGATCCTATGGAACCACTAGCTACCCAACCATCTGAGACTGGAATTATCGCAGATTTAGAAAGCTTTCCTCCTCTCTCTCTCCTGGTAAAAGACATTCAACTAACAACTCCTCAGAGGAAAAATAAAAGTGCTCAACCGAGGAAAATAGGCCTAAGAAAGGGGAGTCAAACCAGGAAATAAGTTGTGGATAACTATGAGACAGAGAAAACAACCTTAGATCAATGGATAGATCAGTTGATGGTTCAGTAATCCAAAAGACATGTACTGGCAGATCAAAACCAGAAACAGATTGAAGCATCATCAGTAGCAAAAGGTCATTTGGAGATTGAGAAGATCATAAATTTTGGTGAGGAACTTGGTATAGAGTTTAGTTCTTCTTATGAGGCTGCTAAAAATGAGCTTGAAAAAATATCCAGCAGCACTCGTTCACTGCAGCAACATAACAGCTCAGTGAAGGACCAGAATAGCAAAAGGCAAAAAGCATCTCCCAATGAAATGGATAACCTATAATGTTAGAGGATTTGGGGGGCAAGGAATAATGAAGAGTCTTAATCAATTGATCATGAAACAGCAAGTGGACTTCATTGGGCTCCAGGAAACTAAATTGGAGGTGATCCACAGACGCCTATGTCAGAGGCTCTGGTATAATGATGATTTTGATTGGGCATACAGTGGTTCTTCAGGTCAATCAGGGGGTCTATTGTGTATTTGGAATAAAATAAGTTCATTAAGTCAAGTATGTTCTCTGGAAGTGGGTTCCTTGGTATAGTAGGCAAGTGGATTAATGACTCGGTGCAATATAATATGGTTAATGTATATGGACCATTGGATCTCCAATCAAAGGAAGTTCAATGGAATGAACTACTGGAATAATATTCTGGCAAAGACCAGGAAAAATGGTGTCTCCTTGGTGATTTTAATGTTGTCCTGCAACTGAAGGAAAGGAAGGGTTCATCTATATCAAGTTATGGCACTGAAATATTGGATTTCCAGGGATTTATTAACAATATGGGACTGCATGACCTACCCATGGCCATAAGAAAATTTACATGGTTTCAAAGCTCTCTGAGATGTTCAAGCAGACTGGACAGGTTCTTTCTTAATGATGTGTGGATGTCTTCATCATCTGAATGGACCCAAATATGTTTGGATAAGGACAATTCTGATCATATCCCAGTAGTCCTGCAATCAATAGTTAAAGACTGGGGTCCCAAACCTTTTAGGGTCTTAAATTGCTGGTTAGAAGATGAGAGCTATAACAATATGATAGAGGGTATTTGGAATCAACCGTGTAATTTCAGATGTGCAGACCATAGACTCAAACACATGATCAGAGAAATCATAGCAGGGGTGAGGAAATGGAATCTTGAAGCTCCAAGGAATCTATCAGCAAAAAGGAATAAGGTACTAAGCTCACTCAAACAGCTGGAACTTGAGGCTGAATCAGATGACACAATCTTGGAGGATTTACAACAGAAGGCAAATACCCTCAGGGAAGAGCTGTTCAAAGTGACTCACAACCTGGATACCACATCCTATCAAAAATGAAGGCTGCAGTGGTTTACTTTAGGTGATGCCAATACTGCTTATTATCATAGATGCATCAATAAACGCAAGAATATAAGCACCATTACAGGAGTCTGGGATAATCAGATTTGGTTAGATGATGTGCAAGAGGTGAAGAACTGTTTCAAAACACACTTTCAGAGCAGATTCAGTGAAGAACAATGGCCCAGGCCAAGAATCTGGGCAAACCTATTTAAGAAACTGTCAGACTCATCAAGGAACTCACTGATACAACCTTAACCTTTCACTGAGCAGGAAACGTATGAAACACTTAATTCTTGTGGTAGCAACACGAGTCCAGGCCCTGATGGCCTAAATTTTGGATTTATTAAACACTTCAGCTACATATTTATGGATGAAATCCTAGGGATGATGCAGGAATTTTACAAAAACAGCGGAATAACAACATGCTCCAATGCTGCACATATTACTCTCATAGCCAAGAAATCAAATCCAATGAAAGTGGAGGACTTCAGACCAATAACTCTCATAGAGGCTATGCCTAAAATCCTATCAAAAACTCTTGCTAGAAGGTTAGCAGCAGTGATGGAAGACATCATCTCACCTAACCAAATGGCATTCATCAAAGGAAGACAACTACTTGACAGTATCCTAATAGCTAATGAGTCCATTGATGAGATAAGGAAGTTGAAGAATCAGCCATTATATTCAAAGTGGACTTTGAAAAGGCTTTTGATACCTTAAACTGGTACTTCCTCCTATCCACAATGCAGGATATGGGTTTTCCCGAGGCATGGATCTACTGGATTGCTGCGATTCTTGCTTCTGCATCCTGTTAAGTACTTATTAATGAGAGTCCTACCTCAGAATTTCTCCCACATAGAGGTTTAAGGCAGGGGGATCCATTATCCCCCCTGCTCTTTAATATTGCAGCAGAAGGAATGTCTCTTTTACTCCTTAGGCAGCAAGCTTAAGAAAGTTTGCCCCCTGCAGGTTGGAAGACATAAAGTGGAGCTCTCTCATCTGCAATTCGCAGATGACACCCTACTTTTTGGTAAAGCAAGCTAGGAAACTATCAGAACCTTCAAAGCCATCCTCCTAAATTTTGAACTGCTATCTGGACTTAGAGTGAACTACAGCAAGAGCTCCATTTATGGAGTGAACATGGGTGGTAGAATCCTGGAGGAAATGTCTGCTTGTGTAGGGTGCATGCAAGGACATATTCCGTTCAAATATCTTAGCCTTCTTGTAGGCATAAAGAATCAAAAAGTTGTGGCATGGCAGCCAATAATATCCAAAACTACTCAGACTTTGCAATCCTGGGAAAACAACTTCTTGTTAGTGGGAGGTAAAGTGATTTTGATTAATGCTGTGCTCAATGCCCTCCCTATTCATTTTCTGTCTTTCCATAATATTCCCAAATCAGTTTTGCACAAACTAACATCATTGCATAGAGATTTTTTGGGGGGAAGAAATGCAGGAAAGAGGGTAGCAGAATGGACATCTTGGAATAAAATACCTTTGCCCAAAAGCAAAGGTAGTCTCGGTATCAAAAGACAAGGAGAGTTCAATAATGCATTGCTGGGGAAATGGAGTGCCAGATTACTGCAAGGAAAGAGCTCTCTAGCTTCTGACATATTGAAGTCTAAATATGAATCAGATATTGGGCTGCAGCTGGGGGCTTTAAGACTTCTTCAGAGACCTCTAATTACTAGCCCCCTCAACGAGGAAGAAGAAGAGGGAATGCTTATGCATCATCTTGGTGGAAAACCATACAGCATATCACGTCCCAAAATTGGTTTTTGGAAAATGTGGACATCAGACTTGGGGATGGATCAAGAATTCTTTTTTTGGAAGGACAAGTGGATAACACCTGAAGCACTTTCTGATGTATTTCCTATTCTGTATAGAATCTCAACAAATTCATTAATCTGCATCTCTGATGTAGGTATCTAGGAAGATAGCAATTGGAGATGGAACCTTCAATGGAGAAGAGAACTGAGGAACTCTGAAGAACAACAGCAGTTCAACCAGCTGATAAGCTTACTCCAAGGAAACCCTTTTGTACAAAATAGCAGAGATTCATACTTGTTCAAAGGTGTCATATCTGGAAAATATTGCACTAAATATACATCTAAAACAGATTGAGGCACAGGACATACCGTTCACTAATGAGGAGACTAGGTTTCTTTCCCTGATTTGGAACAAATACTCACAAGCCAAGCAGGAAATTCTGGCTTGGAAACTCCAGTTAAAGGCCCTCCCTATCAAGAAAACCCTACAGAACAGAGGGATCATCCCAACTGAGCAGGATATCCCTGCACACTGTGCAACTCATAGCAGGAGACTTATGAGCATCTATTTTGCAGTTGCCCTATAACCTTGTCCCTCTGGCAGGTCCTGGAAAAGTGGCTTTACCAAGGGTTACCAAATCAACAAATATCTAAATTAGTGCCCAAATTTCAGAAATTTTGTTCAAGGGAACCTTCAGGTTGTAATGCAGATGCATGGAAATCTGTATGGATTTCCTTCATCTGGCAGATTTGGAAATTAAGGAAATTAAGGAATAAAGGGCATTTTGAGGGGGAAACACCATCGATTAAAACTGGTTTGCAAGCCCTACAAAGTAAGACTTGGCTCAATATGAAAGCACATCAGGGAAAAACACAATTCCCATTCTCTTTAAATGACTGGACATTACAGCCCTTAAGATGTATTGAATTCTGATGATGATCTATGCTAAATGGATATCTTGCATGAATGGATAGTTTGCATGTCTAGCACATGTTTATTGGATTTTAAATGCAAAGGCATGGACATTAGAGCCTTGATCCATGTTAAAACATGACTGTGACTGAATTGCTATGATTAATGGTGGTTATGAATATGAAGGAACTATGTATTCATTGGGTAACTAATCTGATTGTCAACCGATAAGATAAGGGTGAACTATACACTGATTCATGAAACTTATGTGCCAACCTGTCTAAATTTTATTGTTTTTCTACTTTCATGTGACTGTTCTGTTTATGACATGATGGAGGCCAAGACTGCTATAAGCATGGGAAGGTACTTTAGAGCATGAAAGTTCAGAATTCAAACCCATGGTTTATCACGACATTAATCAAGTTTTCTTGTGGCTACACAGAACTAAATAAAACCATGCTAATTATGCCCTACGATTAGGCACATGGAAGCAGAACTGACTATTGTGTCTTGAACTACTAAATATATGGTGAGCTCTTGTGTGGTACAGGAGGAAGACAACAGACGAGAACACATAAAAGCAGGTTCACTAATCTGCTCCAAATAGATATGATCTCTGAACCGATTGAAATTACAACTTAGTCCATTATGGGTCTGAGGACTATAGAACACAGAAACAAAACTAATTTTTGTTGGCTTGAACTATTGAACTTCTAGTGAGTTTTGATGCGGTACAGGTTGCAGATAGCAAAGTAGAGAAGATTAAAACAAAACCTATATTCAGCCCAAAAAAAAAACTTGATGTCTATCACCAGGAGAAAAGGAATTGGACAAGACCTTATGCACAAATCGATGAACATAATTGAGTAATTAGAGAGATAGCAAATAAATCTTTTTGGCTGGCCAACCACACTGTGGAGGAAGGAAAACACCAGTTGTACAGCAACACCTAAAACACAAGTTGATCTTTGATGGTGATCTTATATTTTGGCCACCAATCTATCTGTCTCTTTCATTATAGGGGTAACTCAGTAATCAAAAACGAGCTATGTACCAATATCCTCATAAAAAGGGGAATTGATAAGTTGATAGCCATGACGTTCTGACTTACTGAAAAGTGGATAATGGCGATAAACTGAATGCTGAGTTGCTGTGTGATCTTCTATGAAGTTAGGGGAGTCATACACCAGATCACCCTTAGCTACACAGAGGCAGACAGGGAGGTGGAAATTATTATCAAGATCGTCATCAAAGATTTAGTTTGTGTATTATTAGTATGTCCAGCTGGCAAATTTTGTAAAGTGTTTGCATGTCTTTTCCTTTCTTTATTTCATTGTACAAACCTATTATTATTATTATCAATAGAATTTAGCTTATAAAAAAAACAGGATTCTCTGTACATTTCTGAATTCTGGGTGACCAATAACAAAAATGAATGGCAAGCAACAAAAAATCGAATCTACTTACCAGTAAAGATGACTTCTCGAGTTCCCTGTAGGTTTCTTAGAAGAGGAATCTCTCTTCTCTCCTGTATGGTTTCTTCAATTCACCAGACCACTTCTCCAAATCTATTTCTCGAGTTGTATATTGTTTTTGGTCTTAAAAAATGCTTTAGAAGATAAGTGAGGTGTGGACTGGATAGAAAAATAAGAGAAGTGAGTTGGCCTAGTGTAAGTGGGTTGTCGAGCTAGGGGCAAAATAAACAAAAT
Source organism: Pinguicula moranensis (assembly GCA_028565015.1). Classification (NCBI taxonomy): domain Eukaryota; kingdom Viridiplantae; phylum Streptophyta; class Magnoliopsida; order Lamiales; family Lentibulariaceae; genus Pinguicula; species Pinguicula moranensis. The sequence continues at coordinate 10,488 of JAOWBN010185047.1, forward strand.
TAAAAATTACATATGATATTTTTTTTTATTCGTGGGGGACCATGGCCCCCTGTCCCCCTCCCTCCGCCTTGGGGAGCCTGAGAGCTCTTAAATTTGCTCAGGAGATCTTCAACACACCGGAAGATAATTCATTCACCGGCAACTCTCAAGTGTTTGGAAATCTTCATCCGCAAGAAAATTAAAATGATAATCAAGAAGACAACGAATAAGTGTGAGTGTCCATATAACACGCACTATTGTGTTCTTTCCATCCACTTGTTTTAGATTTATACCTCCCCATTTTTTGTTTAGTTTACCCCCTCTTTTGTTGTTTACTATCTGTTGTTCTTCCTTCACTCTCATTTCCCCTCCCATGCAAAGACGCTTTCGTTGCTCCTCAATATTTTTCCAAACTTGGGTTGAAACTCGTGATAAATTGATCATTTTTTTTAAACTCTGCTCTTGGTCCTCTTGTTGCATAAATTGGACTGCCAAATGATTTTAAATTTTGATATGCTATGCTCTTGGTCAATAGTATGATTGTTTTGAAGGATTCTGTATTGAAACTAGATAGTCATTAATCCTGCAGCAGTGCTAGCGTGGGATTTTGGAATTACTTTCCTGATGATAATGAACTTCAAGAAGGTAAACTAGCCCCACCCATACTGCCTAAATTTAAAGACCATGTACCGGCAACCACTCTTCTGGAAGAGAAGAAACCGGTGTTTCATGAGTTCCATTTCATGCGCTACCAAACAGTATTGACAGAAAGGCAACAGTCATATTGATGTAACTTCGGAATAGAAATGAGAGTGAACATACACTCAGATGTAAGTGAAGATATAAGACAACTCAGACAAGTAGGAACTGCACTTGGATGTAGCAGAATTCTTATAGAAGTTCTGCTTTCAAACTCAAGGTTCACTTAATTCAACAAAAAATGCTTCTTCCTTCTCGTGCACTACTATTTATACTATAGTGCAACATTCCTCCATTTAAGGCACAACGGCCGTCTAGTTAATGCACTAACAGGCGTGCCTAAAAAATAACAAGAATCTAACAAAGCATTAAAACATGACACTACACTTAATGAGACGACTTCGGGATGCTCCTTCTTGAGCCGTGTTTTGGATCACGAATTCCTCATGAATTGATTTGCGACGCTTTACTATCTTCTTGGATTTGTTGCTGTCGGTAACATGCCAGAACCTATCCACTGTGATTGCTATCCTGCTGGATTGCGCCATATCATCACCCTAGGAAAGAAAAAAATCATCATCAAATTCTCAGCAGTGTCGTCCTCATATGATCGCCAAAATAGGGTACCAAATGTTTGACATTAAGCACATCAGTGATCCTTAGATGGCTGAGGAGTTTAGGCGATAAGCATTAGGGTTGATTTTTTCAATACTTTCCATGGGACCGACCTTTCTGGCAGCCAACTTGTTGTATTGGCCTGGCGAGAACTGATCTGTGTTAGGAATGCATACACAAAATCACAGACATCAAAGTCAATATGGCGACGGTGGGAGTCTGCCGCCTGCTTGTATTTGCCTGTGGCGGTCTCCAGATTTTTCTAGACTGTTTGGTGAATTTGCTCCAGGCTATTGACAAAGTCGGTGGCTTTGCCATGCGGATTGTGCAAATCAGGAGCGGGAGCTAACTCTAGGGTACCATGAGGGACTCTGGAATAGACAATTCGAAATGGGATAAAGTCTGTGCTCCTATTTGTTTCATGATTGAACGCAAATTCTGCTTTGCTTAATAGGAGATCGTAGCTCTGCATGTGCTCTTGAACCAGGAAATGTAGTAGATTTCCCAGAGACCAATTGATAACTTTTGTCTGTCCATCAGTGTGGGGATAGTATGCACTGCTGAAATTCAGCTTTGGATGAGGCACCAAAGTCTCCGCAAAAAATGACTGAGAAACCTTGAATCCTAATAAGAAACAATGGTGCAAGGGAGGCCGTGAAGGTGATAGATTTCTTGGAAGAAGAAGAGTGCGACTTTGCTAGTGTCCGAAGTCTTTTGCAGGGTATAAAGTGCACCATTTTTTGAAAAATGGTCGACGACAAAGATGGAGTATACTCCCCATTGAGTTCATGGTATCCCAATATGAAATCCATACTGATATCCATCCATGGTTGGTCTGGTATAGGGAGTGGTGTATATAATCCTGCATTGAAGGCATGTCCTTTAGAAATTTGGTAGATATGACAACGACCAACATAGCACTCGACTTCGCATTGTAGGGATGGCTAAAAGTAGGTTTGCTGGATGAGGGACTACGTCCTTGTTGCACCCATATGGCCTTCACCGTGCATTTTTTGAATTATGAGGTCGCCCCAACTGTACGATGGAATGCACAACAATGTCCCCTTCAAGAGGAATCCATCTTGGATGGTGTAATCAGCAAGGCTTCCCGTGTGTAGTTGCTGAAGAACTGGCCCAAAGAATTCATCCATAGCCAGGCTCCTTGAAGGACTGGAACCCAACAATTCGGACAAAAAAATGGTTGAGAAGGTTCTGCCTCCAACTTAATGTGTCTGCCACTTTATTGGAGACGCATGATTTGTGTTTCACAACAAAAGTGAACTACTGCAAAAAGTCGAACCACATGCCTTACAGAGAATTTATACTAGTTATGCATGTGCTTCAATGCTTCGTGATCAGTGTTGAATTATCGATGGAACAAGTAATGTCGCCAGTGCTTGATTGTTTGGACCATGGCATAAAGTTCTATGTCATAAGCACTATAGTTGAGGCGATCTCCTGCCAGTTTTTCACTGAAGTAAGACACTGGGGACCTTTGTTGACTAAGCACTTCCCCAACGCCTATCTTAGAAGCATCACTGTGTAGTTCAAAGGGCAAGCTGAAGTCCGGGAAAATCAGGATAGGCACACTGCAAAGGGCTTGCTTGATGTTGCTGAAGGCACTTTCTGCAGCTTCTGTCTAGACCATTCATGGAGCTTTTATTCATTCGGTGAGGGCTGCTCTTGCTGAATTGAAGTGTGGAGTAAAACACCGATAAATGGAAGCAAGTTCGTGAAAGTTGCGAATCTCTAAGGTCATTTGAGGAGTTTCCCATTGTGAGATTGTTGCGACCTTTGTAGGATCCATCTTAAGACCCTTCATTGATATGCCTCATAAATGTGATGGGGAGGACCGGATTCATAATCCTCATAAATGTGATGGGGGAGTTTGAGAAACCGAATGGCATGGCAAGCCATTCGTATAGGCCTTCCTTAGTCTTGAAGGCGATTTTTCATTCGTCCCTTGGGCGAATGCGCACTTGGTGGTATCCGCTTTTCAAGTCTAGTTTGGAGAATACTGCAGCACCACTTGACTGATCCAATAAATCATCTAAGTGAGGGATCGAAAAATAGTACCTCACGGTTATCATGTTTATCACATGATTGTCCACGTACATGCGCGTGTCACTATCTTTCTTTGGAATGAGGGCTGAGACGGCACAGGGGCTGAGGCTCTCCTTGATGTGGCCCTTGTACATAAGTTCTTCCACTTTCTTGCAGAGCTCCTCATGCTCGGCGGGGATGACCCGGTAGTGAGGCCGATTAGGCAAGGCTGCCCAGAGCTAGAGTTCAATCTGGTGCTGAATGTCACATGGTGGCAACAAACCTGTTGGCAGATTTGATGGAAACACATCAACAAATTCACCAATGATCTGTAGGGTTGCAAGGTGCAGTGGGGATTTGTGGCAAATTTCTTTGCCAGTGAGGATGTATGCCACAGGTGGATTATGTAACTCTTGTACATGACTTGCGAGGCTCACTCTTTGGGGTCAAAGGGGTTGTGCTCTTCACGACCTGCAGTTAATGCGATCTTGACACCATCAAATAGGAAAATGTAAGAGTTGAAGAATCCATCATGCATAACCCATCTATCAAACTGCCACAGCTGCCCCAGGAGGAGATGGCAGGCATCCATTTCGACTACATCGCACCACACTGAGTCTTTGTACCGCTTGCCAATGGAGAATGTGACTTTGGTGCGCTATGCGACTGACATCTCACCTCCCCATTTGAGCCAAGCTAATTGATAAGGCCGTGGGTGCCGCTCAGTCGGGATGGCTAGTTTGGTGATAACTTCATTAGAGATGACATTTTTGCAGATACCACTATCGATGATGAATTTGCAGACTTTCCTAGCAATGGTGCAGGATGATTGGAAGAGCTCATGGCGTTGCTTGTCAATAGAGGGAGCTCGTGGAGTTAAACAGGCTCTCCACAGGACCAAGTTAACTTTCTCATTACCCTCTTTTATCTATTCTAGCATTTCATCAAACACTGGGTTGGTGAGTAGAGATACAAGAGGAAAGTTCAGCCAGGGGTGGGGGTCATCTGTGTCGCTAATTAGGGCCCTTTTCTCCATTCTCCGACACTCTGGTTGCTTGTGTCCAATATCTCCGCACCCGAAAAAATGAACGTTGCCCCAGCTCAGCAACTAGTTGTTTGCTGCGAAGGGTGTGGTGGGATTGGTGGAGTCTCTAAGGGACCTGTCAGCCTTGGGGTCGATCTAAAGCCAAAGCTTGTGGGGTTCAGCTGTGCTGGTATCCTGCGCGACTGTTTCTCAACAACGATCGTGCGCTGGTATGTCCTTGCCACAGTTCCTGCATCAAAAAGATTTACCATATCATGAGTCTAGACGCGCAAGCCGCTGACATAGCGAACGACGAGTTATCTCTCTATTTCCATGAGATTTGTGCATGCGATGAGGTCATAATACTCCGATGTGTAATCATTGACCGTCATGGCACCTTGTCGTAGGTCCTCCAGACGCTGGATCATTAGGCCCTAAAAATTGGGCGGTAATTTTTTTTTGGCTCATTTGCTTCTTCATTTTATCCCAAGTGACGATCTTGGGCTTCTCCATTCTCATCCTGATTAGCTTAAGCTAGTGCCACCAAGCCAATGCTCGGCCACGCAGTCTGGTGGCGATAAGGCTACTCTCTTGTTTGGTGGTACTTCCTTCAATTCAAAGATCTGCTCCATGATGTTCAGCCAATCTTCAAACTCCTCAGGTTGAGATTATATGTTTAATTTTGGTACTTCAGTCCGCATTCCTGACTCCCAACGGCGGTTGTTTGGGAAAGCTCATGAAATTTGGAATCGTCTTCCCATAAGGGATTGCCTGAACCACCCCCTTCTTGGTAGACATGAGCAGTTCAGTTGTCGGTTACCGAATCGTTAGTTTTTTGTCGGTTGCCAATTTTTAAAAATGAAAACCTCAACCTTAACCTTAAATATTCGGTTTTGCTCGATCCGGTTTCCTTCAGTTGGCGGTTCGATTGCCGAAAACCTCTGGTTTGGTTGAAGATTTTGATTCAGGCCAATTTCGGACGGTTTCATAACGATTCCGACACGGTTTAAATCCGGTTCAAACCTCCGGCGTAACCGAGTTTTTTTGGAATTTTTTAAAGGAAAATTTTGATTCTTTTATTTTTTTTGAAAAAATTATTTTTTAATATTTGTCATATAAATCTATATATATATATATATATATAGGGGCAGGATCCCTACCCACATATAAATCAACAAAATTTTAGCCATGCATTAGAGTGCAAATCTATGGTCAGGATTTAAACAAAAAAATAAAAAGAAAAAATAGAAAGAAAAAAAAAACTAAACTCTAAAATTGAAAAACCCTAAACCCTAAAAAAACCTAAATGGAAAATCCTCAACCCTAAATCCTAAACCTAAACCCTAAAATTGGAAACCCTAAATCCTAAATGAAAAAACCTAAATCCTAAATAGGAAACCCTAAACCCTAAAAAACCTAAACCCTAAATCCTAAATCGATCAAACCGGAAAATCCTAAACCCTCCTAAAACCGAGTAACTTTTTCAAATCCTAAACTAATTGAATATGATGTCATTTTTCCGTTTAGGGTTTTCCATTTTTAGGGTTTAGTTTTTCAGTTTTAGGGTTTAGTTTTTTTTCTAATTTTTATTTTTATTTTTTTTGTTTAAATCCTTGCC
>JAOWBN010185058.1:0-16457 GCA_028565015.1 Pinguicula moranensis
AATAACTCTTCATTTTTTCAAAAAAAAGTTCTTATAATCCAATTATAAGCATAAGAGGGTCTGCGCAAAACACCCCCATAATTAGGCAAGTATGTTGTTGCACCTAGCACACTACAAACAGTCAACAATTAACTAGTTGCAAATATGCTCCTAATTGGGGTAAGAGGAACCTATCATTTAGATGAGGGGCAACTGATTAAAGGTGGGTTTCAATTAGAGTTGTGTACCAATCCTTCGAGGTTTGATAAGTTGACAGTCAGGAGACTTGAATCCTCACTTACCAATGCAGATAAGTTGATGACTAGGAACCTATAGCTGAGTTGTGTAACAATTCCAATAATTGGGTTGATAAATTGACAACCATGAAGCTTGGTGAATCATGTACCAACAAATGTCACCTCGGTTCAGATTATAGTAAGATGTATCTTTGAGCCTATGCACACATATCCGTTGCAGCTAGTCAATGAAACTAAAGGAGGAGGAGTGGGTGTGTCTTACAAGGCATATGTAGAGCATGATTGAAAGACCGTGTTGGTGTATGTTCTGTCCTAGAGCTAGTTTGCAGCACTGTATATATCCTTCCTTGTACAATTATTTTATTATGTGAAATTTGGCTTAACAAAAAAATAGGTAATTCCTCAATGATTATCTTACCAGCAAAAGAAAAGATTTTTCTCTCAAGTAAAGTATTTTGTTTGGGACGAACCTATCTTATACAAGTTTTGTTCTGACCAAGTAATTCGAAGATGCATCCCTAAAGAAGAAATGAGCTCTATTCTAAATCATTGTCATTCACTCAAATGTGGAGGCCATTTTGGAGGAAACCGTACAGCAGCTAAGGTACTTCGATGTTGCTTTTACTGGCCATCATTATTCAAAGATGCATAATCCTTTGTGAATTCGTCTGACTAATGCCAAAAACTGGGACAAATATCAAAAAAACGTTAGATGCCTCTACAATCTATCCTCGAAGTGGAACTTTTTGATGTTTGATGACTAGACTTCATGGGACCATTTCAACCTTCCTTTGTTAAGAGATACATTCTAGTGGATGTGGATCACGTATCTAAGAGGGTAGAAGCAATTGTCACCCCAACAAATAACGTTGCGATCGTGTTAAAATTTCCCCGCAAGAATACTTTTACAAGGTTTGGCACACTTCGGTGCATCACAAGTGATGCTGAATCACATTTCTACAAAAAACAATTTGAGAACTTGCTCACCAAATACAGAGTTCGCCATCATACCGCTTTAGCATACCATCCACAAACCAATGGTCCAAGACAATACTGTAATCTTAGACTGGATGGAGAAAGTTGCAACTCGCACTCAAGGCCGTTGGCTACCTAAATATTATAGTTAGTCCTATGGGTACAATAAAGATACTTCTTTGGGAAGAAGAGGAATATGACCTAACAACATGATCAAAAATGATACTGACTGGCTGAACTGGTTGGTAGACTTATCTCCTCGGTCCAAAGAAACAACTGAAACCTCCCGCTTAAGCTGAATAAAAGTATACGATCTCCCCATTCAACATTGGAGCAAGCCTATATTGCAGAAAATTGGAGTTGTTGTAGGTACATTTGTTAAAATTGTTGAATGCACCATTCAACATCATTATTTGGAAGCTGCTCAGTTACTAATCCAAACTAATTTAGGATTCATCTTACCCGCAATGCTGAACATTGAGTTAGCTGGGCAAAACATTACATTGCATGTTGTGGAGGTTGGTATTGATAGATTTAAGAGCAACATCTGGAAAGAGACAGATGAAAGCGTATCCCACCTTATCACTAGACAAACCTCAGATAATTGCTCATTTGTTTTGTATGATTCTATGAAAAAGGATGAATCACTATTCCAAAAATTGACTTTCCACAAACCTGAGTTGAGTCAGGATGGTCCTACAGGAGTAGACACTACTGTTGCACAGGCTAGTCTCAAAGAAATAGACATTAATACACCGAATACTATGGTACAAACAACAATGAACGAGGCTCCTGTTGATACTATTTTTGATGTGGTTACTACCAGTGTCAAAATATAAGAACCCTAGACAGTGTGTAGACCTACCAAACTATGTTGGAGGCCTAACGCACCAAAACGTATTGTAGCAAATCTTAGGGAGAACATTAATGAGGAGGTAGTCCCTGAAACTCAAGAGTTGAGTAATGAATGTGTGGCAAGGAAGCCCAAAGATGAGGCAACCGGGGAATTGATGAGCTGTGTTAAAATACATGTGCCTGAACACAGAATTGAGATATTTGGACACAATCCCCGAAGACAAGGAAGAAAAGGAAGAAATCGGTGAAGAACTATTAGGTAAGGCGTCTAAGGAACAAGAAACTCCATTCACTGACATATTGAAACTCACTGATCATCAACTGTCTCGTGACAAATCACCTGAGGATTGCAACCTACCTGTAGTCCTAGATCCAAAGACACTATTACCAGCAAAATATTATACAAAGGAGTTCTCATCTGTATGCAACAAAACTCAGACAATTATGGACCCTCTATTACTCTTGTATCTAAGAAAACTCTGGTAAAGAGAAACCGAGGAGGTGGCCCAAAAAATAGGAGTCAGGCAAGAAAGGAAGTAGATCAAGAAAAAGAAAGAGATCAAGCAATTCTAGAGGAATGGATTAGGCACCTAGTACATCATCAAACTCTCAGGCTTTAGGAATCTCACATGGAACATAAATACTATAACCTATCCACTGAACAACTCAGTGCCGAAGCAGACTCTATTATGGAAATTGGGCGTGATCTAAGTCTAAAATTTGGCCCCAGTCAAGAGAATGCACATTAGTTTTTGATCCAACTTAACTGCCAGAACTGTAAGACAAAGTGGGCAGTCACTCCGGGTAGCAGCAAGACAGGAGATGAGGTAATCCTAAGATAATAACTTACAATGTCAGAGGCTTGTATAGATTAGGCAAGAAAAAGAGAATAAAAGATATTATTATGATGCTAAAACCAGATTTTATCATCCTCTCATGCCATACCCCTAATTTCTACCTCAACTGAGTGTCACTCTCTCAACAAGACCAGCTAGAGACTCACCAATCTTACCCCAAAGCACAATAAATACTAGTGCAATATTGCAATAAATGGCATGAAATTATAAATCAATAGCTCATATACAAATAGAAAATACCATAAATTTACTTAAAAGAAAGCAAGATAAAGACTTCTTCTCCTTTATAACTTTAACTCCATCGTTGTCATGTGGCCTATTATGCCTTTGCAAAAGATCCTTTCTTCCCATCCTGGGGAAAACCCCACATCTAAATCTAGCCTAGAAGGAAAAACATAAATTAAGGAGAGAAATGAGTGAATTTTTCCACCTCTTAAACCCTATCCAAAAGTTGTGTAATAAATGGCATGAAAGTGGACGCAAAAAAGAGATATCACAGCCAAACAAATAAATGAGATGAAATGGTAAATCAATAGCTCATAGACAAATAGAAAATACCATAAACATGCTTAAAAGAAAGCATGATAAGGAATTATTCTCCTGTATAACTTTAGTTTCGTCGTTGTCATGCGGCCTATTATGCCTGTAGGAAAGATCATTTCTTCCCTTCCTTGGGAAAACCCTACATCTAAATCTAGCCTAAAAGGAAAAACATAAATAAGAGAGAGAAATGGGTGAATTTTCCACCTCTCAAACACTATCCAAAAGTTATGTAATAAATGAGAGTTATTGTCTTTTATTCTCTAGGTCATAAGTGGGGGAAAAATAGAAATTTCACCGCCAAATCCATGGTTTAGCGCTCAAAAAATGACACGGGCGGGTTCCTCATAAATGAAGGCAACAACTGGCACTTTGATGAAGAGGCAGTCACTTCAGGACTTTGCCAACTTTAGATTGCCAAAGGAATGAAGGATGAGTCCATCAGAGAGTTGTATTCTCGAGATATCCTGCGAAGGTCGATACTTTTAGTTTGAGAAGGGTGCCTCTCGGGGTTGCTTCTTTCACGTTAGCGGTGAAGCAGTCACTTTCAATAGGCAAGCGGGCACCTCCAGTGACTTAGTTTTCGACATCGTGTTCGAGGTGACTGCCTCCTGTGTGAAACTCCTAAATTTTGTATATCCATCCACGTTTTTTCTCATTTTGTGCTTTTCACCTCAAGGCTGATAAAAATATGAAACACGGCAAAACAAACAATAAAAACAAAGAAATGTGATTCAAAGCAAGTAAAAGTAGGCTAACATACTAGTGATGAGTTGGTATAAAACCGACTCATGAGTCCCCCTCCTCCAAGTAATCATGTCTAGATGTCATATAAATTTTACTTTTAGAGCATAAGGGGTCTAAAGAGTTCTAGAAAACGCCTCCAGAATAGTAAGCTCTTTTAAAGTCTCTTGTTTTTCCCTATTTTAACCTTTTAACCAAGTAAATAGAATGGGATGGATTGCCCATTCAGTGCAGTTCCCGTACTATATGTCCAATGAGGATCACAATGGAAAATATGAAGGTTCTTGAAGCAGGACAAGGGTTTTGAGGTTCTGAACATGTGTTCTTAGGCAATCACCGGATGGTGGGACTTTGATGGAAGAGAAACATTGGTTAATTTTATATATTCCAAATGTGCATATACCTCAAGAAGAGCATTGTGGCAATTATTAACATATATATTAACCAATGGGATACCCCATGGATAATTTTGGGGGATTTTAACGTCCTAAAATCAAATGTCGAGAGATATGGGATGTCGCTCGGCCTATGCTACCAATGATAGAGTTCAATGAAGTGCTCACTCTTTTTCCCTTGTGGATCTGCAATAAAGGTTTGACTTTTTACTGGTGTAACGGACATGGGGTAGTGGCTAGAATATGGGAAAACAAGACAAGTTATTAGTGAATGCCTCATTCATGGGTTGGAAGGAAGTGCACATTATACTACGTTACCATGGTAAATCTTTGATCATCAGCCTATAATTGTCTACTTGGAGGATCGAGCGCCAAGTTACAGCTTCAAAAAAATTTGCTTCTTTAATGTGTGGACCACTAGTGACTCCTACATGGTCCTTGTGAGAGATGTTAGGCTCAATCAAAATCATTATGAAAGTATGGTTGGTTTGGGCATGAAGCTGAAAAGTATGAAAGTAGCTTTAAGAACATTGAACAAAGTTTTTTTTGGACGAGTGGATGCCTACATCTCCCAACTTGAAACGAGACTGGAGCAATGCATGGCCAGAGCAGTGTCAGCCAAGAGAAATCAACCACCTTTATTTCTGAATGAAAGCTTGGATCATTAAAATTAAAGGTTTTAGAGAGGGTGTTATCCTAACCACTTATCTAGGTGCTCCTCAATTCCCCCAGAAGCTGGGTAGAGTTACACTTGAGCCACTTTTTGACAAAATAATAAACAAGCTAGTAGGTTGGAAAGGAAGAATACTCTCCAGGGACATAAGCTAGTATTGGTAAAACATGTTATGTCCAGCCTCCCTTTATACATCCTCTTAGTCATGAAACTTCCTCAGTATGCACTCTATGAGATTAGAAGGATGATGGCTAACATTTTCTTGGGAGAAAGAAAAGAGAAATCAAAGGCGCACTGGACAGATTGGAAGAAAATATGCAAGCAAACTATTGAAGGAGGCTTGGGATAACAAAAACTAGGGAAAGTACATAAAGCATGGCTATGAAAATATGTTTCAAGTTGTTAACAAAATTCAACTTTTGGAGTAGATTCTTTCGAGCTAAATGTGTCCATTGCAAATGAAGTTGAAAGAGTCATCATTGACAATTTTTTTTAGCTTTGTGGTAATAATGGACTAGATTAAAATGGCTCTATTAAATTTCAGTGCTTCAATTAATGAAGTTGTTGGAATCTATACATCAAATGACGCAATACATCTTGGGTCACAATAAAAACAACCTCTTTGTATAATTACAAGAGTAAGGCTACGTACATCTAAGTCCCCAGACACTAACTTGGTTGGGAATATACTGGGTAGGTTATAGTTGTGATTGTGGTGGATTCATTCGAGCTAAATACAACCATAGAGAAAATCTAATTGCAGGAACTCATCGACCAATAGATTCTCAGATCTAGAAATATGCAAAGAGTTTAAGAGAAGAAGTTGTCGCTAATATAAACTTCAGTATGAAATGGGGGACTAACCTTTTGGTTTGCCAAATGGCTCTCTTTCGGCCTCCCAACAATGCGAATTCAACACATTCTAAACAAAGACGCCAAGCACTGGATTTTTGGGTGGAAGGTCAATGGGATGATAATTTGCTACATAAAGTAGTTGGGGATAACTTACCATTTAAAAAAAAGGATTGTTACCAAAGCTCCGTTTGGTAGCAAATTTCTGGGCGGATTATGTTGGATAATCGATAGTTATCCGACTTTGCCCGACGTTTGGTGCACACACTAGTTATCCCAGGGCCCAATGGATTGCATCTTGGCCCAACCAGGCCCGAGATAATTCAGTGTTATCGGCTCCATTTTTGTCTGCCAAAATTTGGGCGGATTGTGCAACCCCTCGATTATCCATCATGTAAAGTTACTAAAATATCCGTACATATAAAAAAAAAATACAACAAAACCAACTATAAAATATACCTAAAACCTGGGAAAAATTTAAAAACAAAATAGGAGCGGCCAAGATCTCTTCGATTGAAACTTCGACCAAGACGGTGGACATATTTTTGCGGCCAAGCTCTCTGGCGACTCCCTCCACAACCCAAGTTATTGCTTCCGAATTAAATTAATTGATTGTTGTTCCATTTGTTTTCCTAAACAAATGTGGTTTTAGTGTTTCGGGATTAGGGCAAGTCGATTTTTTTGGGTGGGTGGGTAACCTAATCTGTATGGTTTTGAACTCCAATTTTTTATGCCTGCTATTAGTGTTCGATTTTAGGCAAGGTCTGTATGGTTTAGTATTCGTGCTTTGGGAAAGATCTATAGGGTTCGTGTTTTGGGAATGGTCTGTATGGTTAGGGTTTGGTTATGGGAAAGGTCCATAGTGTTAGGGTTTCGTACTGTTAATTAAGTGTTTAGAGTTCTGTTTTGAGGCTTCTTATTTACAAGCTGTATTTACAACCTGCTTATTAAATGCTCCATGTCTGTAATGATTTTTTTATTTTTTGGAAAGCCAAATTTCATATATAAAAGAATATTTACAAGAAAAGAAACAGTACGAAAGCTAAAAGTACAATCCCAAGACTGGATTCTATGAATAGTGAATGTGTAGGGATGAAATCTGTGGTTGCAACCCATCTCATTTCCTGAACAACCTGCATGTCCATCATTTATTACATTTGTTACTAAAACAAATTTCTCATCCTCGAACCTAATTCATCCAGTATTTAGAGATGTATAGTTGGTATATTTTTCTTATTTACTTGTTTATCTTGCCTTACCTAGCTGTAGCACTGTTTTCTTTATATGGTCATTTTCATTGTAAGTACTAATGTTCTATTCTTTGTTTCCTCTATCAGAGTAGCAGAAATCTAAGCTTATATGAAAGAGAGAGTATTTTGTATTCTGATATTTAATTTAAATTAGAGTAATTAATTTGTATAATCTATTCCAATACCCAGTGGTCAAAACATTCAAACAAGCACTAAGATTAGAATCACAAAATTCATGGAGGAATATGGAGGAATTTTAAACTTTAACCAGAAAACTCCAAAGCCTTTGCTCAGATAACGCATAACGCATTTAAAGTTTGGTACCAACTTTGTGGAGGAAAGAAAACATGTTTGGTACTTCTTTTTTTTTTCGAACATCTTAGAAAGTCTTTTTGATTGTATAAAAAAGTTAAGCTTCTAAGTAATATAGGAACATTTTTTGGTTCCTTATATAATTCTAAACGTTTATTCAGCACATTGCAACACATGAATGGTTTAGTGTTGTCAAATTAATATAGAAGACGATGAAAACATGGGAACATTTTTCTTGATGCTTGTACTTGTCTCTGAATGAGTTCCTTTGCTAGGTGGTAGAAGCATTAATCTGAAACTTTATAAATTTAATTTACCAGGAATATTTTTTTTATCTACATAACCTATTTTGGTATGTAAATAAAATAATTGGATGTACCCTTTAGTAAATTTTATAAATTTAATAATTTTACATAACCTATTTTCGTATGTGTAGCTTCATAGGCATTCATAACCCACATTGTTTGTGTAGTCTATGATGAATAGGTTGGTTTATTGCTACGTTCTTGGTTTATGCCAGAGCATTTGTTCTTGCACTGCCAATAATTCTTGCAGTAGAGGGCTAATCTAGAGACAATGCCACATAGCCTAAGCGTAAGCGAAAGTGTAGTAAGGATGCACCTCCTAAGTACCTTATTCTAGACAAGATTTTGGAACGGCTAGCATTCCTTGAACGCATCACTCAAAAGTCGAATAGGGAATACTTTAAAATTTTAAGAATGTCTAGCCAAGCATTTTCAAAACTATGTGGAATCTTGCGAGAGGACTATGGTTTGAAAGACAATAAGTACGTCTCAATGGTCAAGAAGGTTGCTATCTTTCTACGAACTCTAGATCACCACAAAAAATATAGGGTCCTGAAGACGATTTTTCAAAGAAGTGGCCAAACAATAAGTCAGGTATTCCATCAGGTTCTATGCACAATGCTTAAACTGCGTAGCAGGTTGCTTATTTCTCCAGTTCCAATAGATTCCACATGTTTTGATAAGAGGTGGAAGTCGTTCCAGATGTGCCTTTCATCTTTTTTGGGTTATTGCTTATTTTCTACTATGTTTTTTTGGTCATTGCTTATTTTATACTTTGTTTTTTTGGGTCATTGCTTGTTAACACTTATTTTATACTATTGTAAATGTTGGTTCTAACTTATAGGGTTGCGTTGGTGCATTGAACGACACTTACATTCTGGTGCACGTCCAAGTAGAAGACCAACCACATTATCGTACAAGGAAAGGTCATTTGGTCACCAATTTACTTGGTGTTTGTGATACAAAAGGCCATTTTATATACGTACTTGCCGGCTGGGAGGGCCCAGCGGCCGACGGCCATGTACTCCGTGATGCTCTTAAAAGGCAAAATGGTCTCAGTGTTCAAAATGGTATGAGTTGAATATCTTTTTAGCAATATTTACGATGACAACTGAACTTTTCTATGGATTTTTTTATTGCAGGGATGTACTACTTTTGTGATAGTGGCTACATGTAATGTGATGGTTCCCTTACACCGTATAGACAAACAAAATACCATCTACAGGAGTGGGGTGGTGCGAATAGAAGACCTAAAAACTTCAAGGAGTTATTCAACCTTTGCCACTCTTCAGCTCCCAATGTGATCGAACGGGAATTCAACATTATGATTAAGCGATTAGCAATTCTACAGAGCCTTGCTTACTACCACATTAACACCCAGTCCGACTTTGTGCAAGAATGTGCTTTGCTACACAACTTTGTCATCCAAATCACACCTTTGGACCCCTTGTTGGAGCAATCAACTACCCCCTGGCAGAGGAGCGTAATCAAGACACAACATTAATAGATGATAACATTCAAACTGTCAACGCATCTCCGAGGTGGAATCAATTTAGGGAAAATTTAGCCCGAAACCTCTGGGATACATATACAGTCCATGATTTATCGTGACTCATTCACACTTAATTTTCGTACTTGTCTAAGTTTTGTTGCTTAATTCCTTGGACCCTATGTTTCTGTACTCAGTCTATGTTTTAATGAGTTTGTTTGAGTGAATCAAAATATGCTCGCTTTGTTCACGCTTTGATTTGATTATGTTGCATAAATTGGTTATGAGTGAATATAAAACATGCTACGTGCTCTAACACGTTGATGGGATTCTATGTTTCTCAACCTGTAGGGTCATAAGTATGGACGCAGCAAGTCATGTAGATGAAAGGGATGAGGTCACATCCGAGCACAGGGTTGAGGAAGTAAAGGCACCAGCTATGAGGAACAGTGGCACTGCCAAAGCACCTTTCAAGTGGCCCGGAGATATGGCTGCGGTGTTGAAGAAAAAAATCAAGGTTGAGACATTGCCTGAGCCCACGAATAGTAAGAAAGTGTATCTAACTCCTGATGAAGAGAGGAGTTTGCTGAATGCTTTATAGGAGCTCGCCCTTGAAGGTTGGAAAGTTGGGCAAGGATTGAAGCGTGGAACACATTATAAGTTGCGGCAAAGGTGATGTCCTCAATTGAAGGTAGCACCGTAACCGCAAAGAACGTTGAAAACAAGATGCAAAGTTGGGGCAAGCAATACCGGTTGCTGAATGAATTTTCTAAGCTGAGTGGAGTGACGATTGATCAAGAGACGCACACAATTATCGTGGATTCTGCTGATATGTGGGAAGAGTATGCATGGGTAAGTATAAATTCAAAACTATCGCCTTGTCTACATTGTGTCTTTTGCCTTTAGTTATAATGATTTGTTCCTTTGTGTTTTCATTGTCCAAGTTAATAGCAAGTACACATCGCTTAGGGACAAAGCATTCCTCTATTACGACCTTTGGTGCAAACATTTTGGACAATATCGTGCCACAGGTTCAGGGGATATAGACCATAGCATGGATGAAAGAGAACGTACTCCAACACCGTCCACATACTACTACCTCATTGATGACTATGAGGAAGGCATATATGATTCAGCCGAGCCAAAGGAATCTGGTATGGAGGAGAAAGTTGCGCCTGCTGTAGATGGTTCTGCAAGCGGAAGCCGAGGGAAGCTCAAGAAGACATTACCAACTAGCCAGCCAAGTCTAACCTACAAGGCCGGAGAAACCCTCTTTAATTTGGACATTGTCTTCATGCGAGTAGAATGTGTGTTTACAGAGAAGGAGCAAACTTTGAAGGAGGACTCCAATATGCAGAAGACTGCGAGGTTGAAGAAGGACTTGCAAGAGCATGCGAACCTGAATTTGGTGGATAGGTTGCGGCTTATAGATCACTTCCTCATGCATGAGGGTCACTATTACTATTTGATAACTATGGATGCCGAGGAACGTGCTGAGTTCATCAAGGTCATCAATGAAGGGAAACTTGGCTAAACTCGATATAGAAGTTAGGTTGTTGGCTTTATTCGATGTAAGCTGTTTATGGATACTTGAGTTAGGGCTGCAGTTTTTTGACACTTGGCTGGAATTTAGTTCATGCAGCAGATATGCTTAAAAAAATTGTAGGATTGGATTGAGTTGAAGATGCTCTTAGTTTCTCTATTTTTTTTTATTCAAGTACTAGTTGGGAAATTTCACTTGTATCATTGCTTTCGCCTATTTCATATAGCATGTGAGCTTCAGGTGACATTATATGACTATGTTAATCATGCAAGGAATTGAGGTTGGAAAAATATTGTTGTTATGAAAGTTGGCAACATTATTTGGCCGAACATTGTGTGTTTTTAAAGATGGTTGCATGTCCCTCCTTCTCCAGGTTCACATGAAAATACTGTTGTTAGTCCTAATATTTGCGAACCTCTATTTCTCCACCTTTCCTCAACTGTACATATTCAAGTTTCTTGTATTAATATTACAGGGGCTTATAGTTTTTGATGTGCACCAATCTTCCATGAAAAATTCGTTGTCCCAAAGCTTTGTGCATTTTCTGTTATGAAGTTGGAAGAAATTAATGCCATGTCTTCAAATTAAAATTGCTATAGTTAAGTTAAAATAGCCATAGGTTCGTTTTGGTACTTTGAAAGTGAATGCCAAAGGTCCTTTTAGAAAAGTTGTTTTAAGTTGTACGGATAACTAGTGTGTGTGCCTTAAGTGTTTATAAAAAAACATTCCTAAAAATAAACACCAAAGAAATCTTGATTGCAAAATAAATCTTCACCAGCTTCAAAAACACTGAGTCAATATTCTATAGACAAAGGTTGGCATCCAAACTACTGTATTGTGTTAGATAGTTCATGCCTTTCCAAATAGTGTTGAAATGTGGAGAAATAACATAAAACTTGGCATCATAAGATCATCAGAGGATATTATCCAAATCACTAAATGTTATGGTAGTTGATCAACATAAGTGTTACGAAATCAAATCACTCAAGCCTTTGAATGAATAGAAAAACAAAGTTTCCAAAATGGACTTAGAATCTAAGCAAGAAACACTATAAACGGGCTACCAGATTTTGATGCTAGAACTACCACCTGCCAATTGCTATGAACAACATAAACACTTCGCATATACAACAGAGGCCATCAACCTCAGGAAACTCTACAACGTCATTAAACAAGACCATCAATATTCAAGGGCCAAGGGAAGTCGATAATAGCTAACAAAAAAATGTTAATTCATTTTCTTTTGTCATCAATGAGATCCGGTCAGACAATATCAAAAGCTTTAAGGATAAATTATCTGGATATGGTTACAGCAAAAGCAGATATGAGCAAATCGAAAACAAGGTTGAGACAATCGGATCAAAATCACGAACCACAACTGGATAAACGTATATTGTTCCTACAACAAGATGGGATATGATGAGATTCAAACAAGATTTTGAAGTTTGAATGGAGACTCACTACAAAAGGTTCGTCAAATTGTCTCCTTGCTAATCTCTCCACTCAAGGAAAGTACACGCATATCTGTATGTTACTCAAAATTCTTGGACCGATTCTAATGTGTTATTATATATAAACATAGCCTATTAAATGAACAAAAAGAAACTAATGCCAATAGCATGTATATGAGCAAGTTAGTACATGAGAAAAAACCACGTAAATTACTAATTCTACCAGTTTAAGAATAAATGTTGAACCAGTACAAGAAGGTGCATCCAAAATCAAGAAGAAAATGAACAAATCTGCAAAATTATTTGTTGAAAGTAGAAACATTTATCTGATCATCCAACAATTCAGCATACAAATCATTTATCTGATCTTCCCAAAATTTAGCATACACCAACAAAAGCCATAAGGTCCAAATATATAACATCATGGATTAGGCATTCATAAAAGCATTCCCCACATACAATAGTCTACTGAACATACGAACATAAACTAAATCCCAGACCGGAAAAGAATCCATGTCCAAATCAGGGAATTAAAGTGCACAGGCATACTAGTTCATCCTAATCCTGCAATACTAACAAAATATCATCGTACACAATATCCCATTTCATAGTTAGGTGAAATACTCGTGGATAATGCAAAAGGTTGAACTTGCAGATGGAAAAAGCTGGCGGTACACATTCAGAACTGGGTCTTCTCCATTAATGATGATTGGATTTTTTTCTCTGTCTCTGGTTTTGTGCTCAAATGGTCTAGGTCATTCAACGGTGGTCGGATTGGTATGATTCAACGGCGTCTAAATACCTTCTTTGTACGCACGGGCATACATACGCAAAGAGAACCCGGTAGGTGGCTTCACCACGGTGGCGGCGAACGGCGGATGGGCAAATGCGGGTGGGCAGCAAGATTTTCAGTAGCATCGTCCATGATTCGCAAGCTGGATGAGGTTTCGGAGATGTCAAAATCGATTTGGGGATTTTAGGGCTTATACCAAATCGATCTACGCCATATATGTCGAGGGCAAAATATTAATAGAAGGCTGTATAGTAAATTGACTGAAGATAGTCCTTGGGATGTTTGTGGCTATCAAACAGCTTAGCTTGCCAAACCCTATCCTTTCCTTATCCCGTAAAAACCTTACCAAATGGGTCATTATGAAAATTTCACTACCCAAAACCCATAGTTATCCCCGAACCAGTATAACTAGTGAGATAGATACTACCAAAATGCAGCCTAACTTGACAGAAGAAGGAAATGATATCTCTACAGGGATGTTGTGTATGATGCTCGATTCACGTTGAAGTTGGCCTTGAAACTCATCAGAATGAAAGAGGAATCAGCTCCAATCTACAAGGGAATCTGGCTCAAAGTTTTGCTAACCAAAATTTCCCATTGTACTTGGAAGGTCTGGCTCAACATTCAGCCCATTGATGAAAATTTACACCGCAAGGAAACCCACTTGGCCTCCATGTGCTATTGTTTCCAGACAGAAAATTAGGAGACAAAAGCGCATATATTTTCTGGTAGTGATCTAGTGGTTGAAATGTAGAGCAGAGCATCAGCCCTTTTTGGCATACCGGTTCATAACAAGGAGACGCGGATAGGTGGAATTACACACTGGTTTGCAGACTTTTGTAAGGCAGGCTTGTAGGGATTCTTGGTTGGCATTATCCTAGAAACTCTAACGTGGAACTTATGGCTGCAGAAATGCAGGGCAAGCTATGATGTTACTCTTCTACACGACAGATCAACTATGGAAGTATATATGTTCTCTTATTATTCAAATTTCCGATGCAGAACTACATGTGTCTATGCACGAAATGGACATGGCAATTATGGAGAAATTAAGGGATCATGTTGACTAGGAAAAGTGAAAGCAAGGGCAAAATCGTGGTGTGGAAGAAACCCCCAAATGATGGATAAAGACCAGCTGTGATGGGAGCTGCTTTGAAAATTCAGGCCCGGGGCATCATAATTTGCGACAAGAATGGAGACTTCATGGCTGCCTATTCACGACAATTTGGTGAAAGAACTAAAGACAACGCAAAATTACGAGCTGCTACAGAGGATTGCGAATTTGCAGGGAAGAGGATGGTTCAATGTCAGCTCAGTCCCTCTTGGTATTTATGGGATTTCCCCGGAAATGTTCAAATAGTTGTTGGGAGTGTTTGGACAAAATAAATAAATATGTTTAATTTAATTAATTATGAAAATTATCTCTTATTACCTAATATTAAAAATTCAAATTAAAGTATGATTATACTACCTAATTAGATTTAGGCTCAATTATGTAATTATACGTTAATTACTAAACTCTAATTCTTCCCTATAAATAGGGCGTTCAATACACCTATTTACTTACTCCAAAATTCTTATTCTCATGTGTGAAGACGGAAATCTGAGTATGTGGATTACATGGAGACTCTGGTAGACTCCTGGTTCGAGTTCGTGATATAATGAACCGGAGCATTACGATTTTGTACGCTTTCGCATTAAATGTATGATACGTTTGTATTTAGTTTAACTATTAGATCCATTCTAATTATATTTATAGTGCTATTAGAGTCCGGTTTCAGATTTGATTAAATTCGTTATTGAGTATGTTTAATCGATTATATTTTAATCGATGTAATTATCCTGCAATTATTTGTTAATCCAATTCTAAATTAGTCGATCTCTGATTAAAAGTTCTAGGATACTGAATTTTTCTAAAGTCAATTTAATTCATGAAAATTTTGTAAACTTGTTAATAGTACGTACTAATTCGTCCGATTATTTTGTTGGGGTCAATTATTTGTTGAAAACATCAATTCTTTATTAAGAATCAATTATGGAGACGTGTCCATAATTGAAAATATATAATATTAAAATATTTTGAATAGTAATCTATGTTATTTGTTAACATGTACGTACTAATTAACCTAATTTATGTGATTATGATACAAATTTGAGATGAAAATATCCTAAAATACTAGTTATTATCAATATTAGGAATTATCATAAAACTAAAATTGATACCTACATGCAATTCAATTTTAATTATTAGCAGGCATGATTAGAAATTATTTATTTTATTTGTTAAGTACAATTAAATTTTGTAATTCTTAGCGTACGTAATTAAGATTTAATTTAAAGATATGTTCTTTAATTTTGAGCATATATTATTAACTATGTGTTAAAATTTCGTAAATGAGTTTTAAAAATACAAGTTTCTATTTATTTAATTCTATTTATGTGTTAAATAAATTATCTAGTATGCATTATTAGGAATTATTTATTTTAGTTGCTAAGTGCAATTAAAATTTTTAATTCTTAGCATACATGATTAAGAATTAATTTAATTTGCTTAGTGCAATTTAATTATTAGAGAATATGCAAAGAGTAATTTTAATTCCAAGCATGCTTATGTGAATTATGAATTAATTTTATTAGAGAATATGTTTCAAACTAATAAAATTAATGAACAAATAAGTGTTAACTATGTGTTAATAACTAAAGTATGGTAATCAAAATTATATTACAATAATTATTCAAATTTCAAAAAAATGCACGATGATCGTGCTCATGGGGGTTGTCTAGAGCTTATTTTTAAAGGGGAAACTTGGTGACCCAACCAGGCATATGGACCCTTCACGAGAAATGATAGCACTGTCTAGGTAGCTGATCACCGGAATCATAATACGAGATCAGCTACGTGGATGCTTACCGAATTGATTAAGGATTACCTATGAACTAATTCAGATTATTTTTATAGTTTCCTTTAACTATGTGTTACAAGAAAATTGAAGTGTTATACGTTAACATTTTATTTGTGTAAATTTCTTTGGCTAGAACAAATTAAAATTAAACCAAAAAATGTTCTACAATAAAAACACCAAATTGTTATAACATTGCATGTGCCAATTCATTTGGTTGTATGTGTTATTATGTATTTTTCTAGAATTTGTTGCAATACGTAAAAGTTAGACTTTCCTAGAAAATT
>JAOWBN010185069.1:0-16457 GCA_028565015.1 Pinguicula moranensis
CTTTTATCGTTTATGATGGATAATCATGTTAGCATAGATAGATCCATGTATTGACATGTATATTGTGATGTTTACTTATCAATACTTTTGTTTGGCCATCAATTTAAGAATAACATGCCGACGTGGGTGGTGAATACTAATGATGCACTTCGATTTCGCCCTGTTAGCATCTCTGATCCGAGATCAAGGGTGGTAGAATTTCTTATTTTTTTAAATAGCTGTCAGTCAACTAATTTATTTATTTTTGCTCAATTACTTCGGTCATTTTTTTGTTCAATTAAATCTGCAGGAAACAAATTGGGAGATTGTTTACATGCTATTAATTGACTTGACACTCTGGGAAAAGTGCACATCTTTGTCAAATTCAACGAAATAAAAGCCTGAATGAAAATTATTTGATGAAATAGTCAAAAAAAAATTATGAAGTTTAAAGTGCTTATTAAAGTTGCATAACCGTGGGTTTGGAATAAATATTATGTGGCAGCATTATATCATGATTTTTATGGACTTTGTTGTTGTAGCCCAACTGTTTGATGGTTTGTCAATTAAAAGTTTAAGCAATTTTCTTGATTAATCGAGTTTATTTGAAAATCGTGCTTCCAATTGTCTATGTTACCTTTTGTTTTGGCTGGTAAATCAGGATATTATTAATGGGGTATTTTGTGCAGCCTTCTTATACTTATAATTGGTTTATAAGAACCTTTTTCCAAAAAATGAGTAGTTATTTTTTGAAAAAAATGTGCTTATAAGCCAATTATAATTTTAAGAAGGCTGCGCAAAATAGGGTATAATTATCATTGTTGGGTTTTGTTTAATCACCTCTGCAATATATCAAAATTCTTTTCAAGGGTTAAATAAAATTGTTGATTGAAATGCTAAACAAAGGTTCCATTTGGTTAATTCTTGAGTTGTGAGGCTTGATTTGTTGATGATTTACTCTTGCTAATTAGAAGTGTTTGTAGGGAATTAATAATTTTTTTGGGAGAATCTTCCTCGGCAATTGAGGCGACACATAAGCGATGGCAAGAGGAAGATGGAGCTTATTCTTTAGGAAAATTGCGTAGCTTAGGTCTTATTGCCCGAGTGATATGGCTACAACCGCTTAAGATGGCTTACTTGCGGTCTTTTGGAATTACCATTGCTAAACCTACAAAAATTAGCATTATTATTGATTCATAGTCCGATGCTTACACGTATATAGGAGAAACATATTCTATTGCAAACTGTAAATGGATAAGGGAGGATCTTATTAATCGTATCGATACTAAAGTTGATAAGAAGATAAATGATAAAAGTGAAAAAGTAGAAACATGGATATGTATGCTTTGAAACTTAAAGGCGATAAAGTTTTCAATTTAGTTGATAAATATTCTGTCCACAAGTCATCTTACTTCTGGCATCTTCGACTATCTCATATAAGTAATTCGTGCATTCATCAACTTATTCGTGATGATTTATTGAGCAATTTAAAATTTGAGAAGTATGCTATGTGAAAGTTGCATTTCTGAAAAGATGCACAAATTATTATTTTCAAAGGGTCTTATTAGCTTTGGTAAGCTAGAAGTAATCCACTCTGTTATATGTGTATCATTCAGCACTAAGACTATAAATGGATGCAAATATTTATCACATTTATTGATGATTTTTCAACTTATGGATATGTCTATCTCATGCATAAGAAGTCTGATGCACTTGAGTTTTTCAAAAAAATTCAAATTTGAAGTAGAGAACAGAACGGATGGAAAGATTAAAGCCACAATCCACAATTCACAACGTACCCAGTATATTCCCAACTAAGTTGGGGTCTAGAGGGTCAGATGTACGTGGTATTACCCTTGTAATTGTACAAAGAGGTCGTTTCCATTGCGACCCAATATGCATTGCGTCATTTGATGTATTGAGTTCCAACAACTTCACTAAATAAAAGCACTGGAATTTAATAGATCCATTTTGTTCTAGTCCATTATTAGCACAAAGCTAAAATAATTGTCAATGATGATTCTTCCAACTCCATTTGCAATGGACACTGGATGGAAAGATTAAAGCATTTCATACAAATCGTGGTAGTGAATGTTGTTCTACCTTGTTTGATAAATTTTCTGAAAAGCATTGTATTATTCACATGAAAATCATGGCTTACACTCCTGAGCAGAATGGAGTAGCAGAGAGAATGAATGGTACAATGCTAGAAATGATAAGATCCATGTTGGCTCATGCTAACAATCCCACCAGTTTGAAAATTGATGAGAATTAAACTGTTGAGGATTTGTCATCCTCTTTGGAGCGATTTACTGAGTTATATGCCATCTCTAGAAAAAAAAAGTATATCCTGAAGCCACTCGAAAGAGTTCGATAGCTACTAATTGTCCTATTAGTTCAGATTATCATATTTATAATGGTAAAATTTGTAAAATCCTCAGATTAAATGAAAATATAGATGATCCAAATACTTTTTCAGAGGTTGTGACATATGTTGATAAAGAGTTATGGTTAGAAGCTATGCATGAGGAATTTCAATCTTTTCATAGAAATAGTGTGTACTTTAGTTGATCTTCCTACAGATGCTCAAGTGATTGGTTGCAAATATATATTTAAGAGGAAAACAATTTCTGAAGGTATTGTTAAGAAGTATAAAGCTCGTTTAGTTGCAAAAGGATACAATCAAACACATGAAATTGATTATGCTAAAATATTTTCTCATGTTGCACGCATTCAATCAATAAGAGTCATATTTTCTTTGGTTGCATACTTTGGTTTTGAGTTGTATTAAATGGACGTAAAGACAGTTTTCTTGAATGGTGAACTTGAAGAAGATATCTATATGAAGCAACCAGAAGGTTTCTGGTTCAAGGAAGTGAAAGCAAGATATGTAAACTAAATAGATGTCTTTATGGTTAGAAGCAAGCCTCTCGACGATGTAATATAAAGTTTCATGAAAAAATTACTGTTTTTGGTTTCATTCAGAATTCAGTAGAGCCTTGCATATATGTTCAAAAAAGTGGGAGAAGATATTATGTTTTTAACATTATGTGTTGATGATATACTTTTATTTGGAAACAACAATAATCTTTTTCTTGAGACAAAGAATTGTTTATTCTCTGTATTTGAAATGAAAGACTTGGGAGAAATTTCTTTTATTCTTGGGATTAAAATCGTTTGTGATAGAGTTGCACGTAAACATTTCATCGTTGCATGAGAGTTATATTATTTCTATACTTGAGAAGTTTAATATAACAATGTGCATAGAAAGAAAGATTTCATATAATTCTTCTATCAAATTGAGAAAAGAAGCAATGCCCAAAGTCTTATTCACATTGTCTTGATCCTGAAAATATCCGTATGCTTCTGTTGTGGGTAGGTTGTTGTATGCTATTACTTGTAATAAACCTGATCTTGCTTATGCATTAAATTTGCTCAGTCAATTTTAGTCAAACCCAGAGTATGCTCATTGGGAAGCTATAAAGTGGGTTCTGAAATATCTTAAACGTACCAAGTCTTATGTACTTTTTTATCAGACAAATTCCTTGGATATTTATGATTATTCGGATTCAGATTATCAGAGTTGTATTGATACCAGAAAATCTACTTCTAGATTTATATTCATGTTTTGTGGGGCTGCTATATCATGGAAGAGCAAGAAATAAGAAATTGTTGCTCAATCTACCATGGAAGATGAGTATGTGGCTATGAATCGTGCGACGAAAGAGGTAGTGTTCTTGAGAATATTTATGAATGAGCTACTTACAGTTCCATGTGTGGAACATCCTATTTGGATTTGTGTGATAACACAACTATCATAGTCATATCAAGAAATCCAATGTGTCATTCCAAAGCTAAACATATAGAAGGGAGATTTCACTATATTCGTGATATGATCAAAAGGGGAGAAATAACTATTGAGAAAGTTCATTCTGCTGTAAATCTAGCAAATTCATTTATCAAGTGTTTAAGCATTTCTATATTTGCTAAACATGTTAATAATATAGGGCTTGTTGTTTTGTGATTTAAATCTAAGTGGAAGTAATTTTTTTATTCATTTATATATTGATGTGTTTGATATATGTGATTGATTCTCACTTGATTTGATATGTGCGCACATATTGTCCCGACTCAGGGCCTAGTTTCACATGGTTCATGCTTTGGGTGCATTTACTATTGGGTTTGTGGAACAACATCTATAAGGTGCAAAGCTTGTCTGTGAGTCGAATAACTCAGGCCTATGGACATGGTAGGAGCATAATCCTTAGTGGCCCGTGACAGTCATTGCTGCTATAATAACAAGTATATTGTGCACTAATAAATACCATTTAATCGTTGTTCTAATTTAGTTCTCTTGTCAGACCCAGCCTTGGTATATTGAAAGCAAACTATGCAGACCCGGGATAGCTTTATGGCTTGTAATTGGTATACTCAGGTATTATCCTTGAAAACAAAATTAGGTGGAAGATTGTTGAAAATAATTTTGTTTAAAGTTATTTTTACAAAAGATTTATTTTAAAACTTGTTTTGTTTTAAATTGTTTTTGAGTCAAAACAAAATAAGTTTGATGAGTTTCCACTTAATTTGACTGATCATGGATATGAGCTTGTGAAATTGAATTGAATTGGGCCAAATTCAATACCACTTACCTATAGCCAGAAAATTAAGAGGTTGAGGGACTGCCCATTAATGGGTCAGGTTAAATATATACCTCCAAGGTCTAACGATTGTCAAATCTAAGAAATTTTTTAGCCTGTCTGGTTTCCTTCATGAAGGAAGATTTGTACGATTATGAGATCATTGTGCTTTGAAGCTATTGAAGATTTTTTAAGACAACCATGAGAGGTAATTCTTGATTACTTTATTTGTTGTGTTATTTTTGTATTTGTGAATCCTCTCCATCAGTAGTCGGTTTTGCGTAGGAGATGGAAAAGTTGGTGAGTTTGTATGTCTTGCAGGGTGGCGGAGCAGGAGGAGACGGTGGTAACGACGGTGACGGTGATTCTTCCATGGAGGAGTAGAAAAGATATTAGTAATGAAATGAAAATAATGTGGATGAGTGAGTGATTATATGGAGGGCTTATTCTTTCTTTTAGAAATACTGCGAGAGCCCCGTTCTGTAGGTTGATTTTAATATTTTCATGTTCCCTTAAAACTACTCAATAATTATTTAGTGAACAAATGCGTGTTTGTTGGGGGAGAGGGGGTGTAAAAAGGTGTGTTTGTCGGGAGAGGGGGTAGCCGCCACTTTTTATCTCTCTCTATGCTAGGGGTGCTTAAATGAAAGCCAGAAATTGAAAATTTTCATTTCTGATTTCTTCCATTTTCGACTTCCATTTTGGTACAATGGAACAGAAATGGAACTTCATTTTCATTTTCGAACATATTCGGAATGGAAACAAAAATAGGCGATCAAAAATGAAATTTTTTATTACATTTTATAAGTCAGAAGTGGAAATGGAACTGGAAATATAACTTAATCGCAATTTTATTATTTCTCATTCTTACTTATTATTTCTCAAGTGTTTTGGAAAAAAATGTCAAGCCCTAGTTCTTCGAGAGAAAAACTCTTACCGTTTGCACCTCTTTCTTTCATTTGTGAGTCTCGATTTTCTCATAGCGACGCCGAGAACCGTGAAGGCTTCCATCGCAGCTCGCACAGCGCTTCGTCAAAAGCTTCATCGCGCAATGCCAGCTTGGTTTGAAACTCTCATTCTCGTTTCTCTATCTTTCGATTTTTTGAAGTTAGGAGTTACTCTACTGTTTAATTTTAGGAATTGGGTTCATTAGTAAAAGAGTTGTGCTCCTTTTGTGGCAAGTGCAATGTGCTTGTAATTGCCTTTGATGTAGCTCATCAGAATATTTGTTTTCAAGTAATGATCTATAGGAAATGGATCTTGTGTTGTGTAATTGATATTCTCTTATAAATTTGTAATAGATTATGAACCCTGAGGACACCACAGATTATGAGCCCTAAGGACGCGACAAAAGCTTTTGAGTTGGCCAAACAAACAATTGGAGATCTATTTGTTCAATATAATTCCTTATACGGTACATCTTCTACTTCTACAATTCAGTTTAGGTCATCAAGTACTTCAGGAAAGAATCCAAAAAATCAGACATGGAAAAGAATGATTCAAATAACACAATTAAGCAAACAAAGTGAGTTTGATGTGTATTTAAGTGAAGGACCCGAAGACCCTGACAATCCATGCACCATATTAGACTAGTGGAAAGTGAAACAAAACAAGTTTTCTATGCTTGCGAGAATGGAGAGAGAGATCCTAGCAATACCAATCTCAATTGTGACTTCGGAGTCCGCCTTTAGCATAGGTGGACGCGTTCTTAGTGTATTTCTAAGTTCACTTGCACCAAGAACTATAGAGTCTCTGATATGTGCGCGAGATTGGATGAAAGAAAAATAAGAAGTACTCTTGCATTGCAATGAAATAGAGGATGTTGAGGCATACGAACTCGACACAGGTGATATTGTGTTTTTAACTTTCTTACATCTTAACATACTAAATTGTATATGTCCTAATTTAATTACGTACGTTCATTTATTTTTGCAGCACTAGATCATAATCTGAATATAATGACGGATCGTATCATGATCATTAATGAAGACGACGGTTCCAGTTGAATTTCGATTGCGAGCTACTTTTTTTTCATCATGGATTGTCTTTAAAACATTGATTATTACTGTTTATTGACAAGTTTGGCAGGCACTATATGTTTACGATTACGATTAGGTGATTGTGAGACTGAGACTTATGTTTGACAAAGTAGGTAGCTGATCATTCTACCGGCGAGTTGATTACTTCTGCAACTTTGATTATTAGTGTTTGAGTCATTTGATCAGCAAGTTGAATGTTGATTACTTTTGCAACTTCGATTATTACTGTTTGAGTCATTTGATGTTCATACAAGTTTGTGGATTTGGAGTCCAAATTTTGGACAGTTAAACGAATTTTACTATACCATAATATGGATTTGTGCAGTTGGTTGAATAACAAAAAAAGGATCTAATACAATTTGTAAATCGTATTTAAACTGACACAATTAAAAACAGAGTTATAACTTCTCTAAAAGTGTTTTTGGATAAAAATAGAGAAGTTAAAAATGACCAAATTTTGCCAAATTGAAAATGGAAATAGAAATTTTCATTTTCATTTCCATTTTAAAATTTTAATCAAAAATTGGAAATGAAAATTTTCATTTCTATTTTCAATTTCAAATTCTTAATCGGAATCGAAAATTTTCAATCCATTCTTGATTTCCGATTTTCAAACTAAATCAGAAATCGAGTATATCGGAACGAAAATGGAAGAGAATTCCATTTCCGATTTGATTTCGGAACGGAAATGAAATGGTCATTTCCATTTCGAATTTTCGAATAAGCACCCCTACTCTACGCCCCCTAATATTTCATTAGATCAATGAGTTCACGATTCACGCTACTTACCTAACATATGTAAGTTGCTACCATCATCAATTTTCATGTCTAAATTATTAAGTGAAATCACAAATAAATCAATGAATCACATGTTTAGTAAAAGTAGTGTTGATAAGTTCTTGGTACTTCTGTTTCTCATTGTCTTACTGTGGAGAGTTTCTGCCTTGTTTGTTCCAGGTTCAGAATCCCAATTTAATTACTTAAATTGACAGATTTAATGATTGGGGAAACACATGAACCTTCACCTCCGAAGAAATTGGTCTTATTATTAGGATACTGACATGCAACATTCTTGACTGAGTGAGTAATCTAATGCATTTTATTTAGTGGTGTATGTGTGCATTTGTGAATTCTGATCTGTCCTGGAGATTTGTGAAGAACATCGCGTTGAGTTTTAAATTTATCCATTGAAGATCATGAGTTTACATTTCTCAAATTCTTTGTTAAATAGGATAATCTTGATCAATCCAAATGTTGTTGTAGGTTTCCAGTTTCAACTACTTCTTGGCATTGCTTTTATTGTTGCAGACTGTAAATCTTGACTTCTTGGTGTTGGCAGATTTTGATGGACTGAAGAAGTTATGTGCCCCTAGATTTCCGCCAAGGTTTTTGCTGATTTGTTGGTTGACGTCTGTAATATCTCTAGATGTCTTTCTTCTTGATTTGAGCTTGAATTGTCTTCTTCTTGGTGAATGTATAAATGTGGACTACTTGGCCCACTTATAGTGTCAACACCCCAGGAAAACTGTGTGTGGGATTGTAGACCACATAAAGCTTGGAACGGAAGAATTCGAAGAACTCCCAGGGTAAACTCTTGGTGAAAGGATTAGGTACTTGATGTTGAGAAGAGACAAAATGACTGCTAATACTACTAGTAAGAACCTGCTCACAAATAAAATGATAATCGGGATCGACATACTTGGCACGCTTGTGAGCAATAGGATTGGTACTTCAAAATATTGCACTCTTGTTATCGCACAGAAAAATAGGAGGGCGGGGCAAAGAAATACCAAGATCAGATAGAAGATGACGTAGCTAAAGGACCTCAGTAGCAGTCGTAGCAAGGGCCCGATACTTAGCTTCACAACTAGAGCGAGAAACAGTGTATTGCTTCTTGGCAATCCATGACACCAGATTATCACCAAGAAAGATAGCATAGCCGAAAGTGAAACAACAAGTGTCAGGACAACCAGCCCAATCAGCATCAAAATAAGCCTGCACGGAGCCAGGAATAATAGAAGGAGTGAACCTAAGACCCATAGCGAGACTGCCACGAACATAGCAAAGAATCCACTTAATAGCATGAAGATGGAAATCAGTAGGGGCATGCATATACTGGCTCACCGAGTTAACTGCATAAGTTAGATCAGGACGGGTGATGTTGAGATACGGAAGAGCACCAACAAGAGAACGATACATAGTGGGGTCAGCCAAGGGTTCCCTTGCAGAGGAGAGATACTGAGAAACAGTCATCGGTGTGGTGACAAGACGACTATCAAGAAGCTGAACACATTCAAGAATATCACGAGCATACTTCATCTAACTGAGAAAAGTCCATCATCAAAGAAAGTGGCCTCAATAGCAATAAAATAAGTAAGAGATCCAAGATCATTGAGAGCAAATTTAGAATGCAAACGACCAACAAGCCAATCTAAAAGAGAAACACTAGTACCAGTAACAATAATGTCATCAACATAACGAAGAAGATAGATAACAACAGTCTCTCGGATAAAGATAAATAATGAAGTATCAGCACGATTGCAAATAAACCCAAGAGTGAGAAGAAATGTACTAAACTGTTCAAACAAAGCTCAAGGAGCTTGTTTATAGAGAGCCTTTTTGAGATGACAAACATGATTGGGATGAAGGGATTAACATAGCCGAGAGGTTGTTCCATGTAAACATCCTCAGTCAAGGTGCCAGTTAAGAAAGCATTCTTCCATTCAACTGGCGAAGGGGCCATTGACGAGAGACAGCAATAGAGAGAACAACACGAACAGTAGTAGCTTTGACAACCAAAGGGAAGGTGTCAAAATAATCCAAGCAAGGAATTTGAGTAAATCCACGAGTAACGTGACAAGCTTTTAGGCAATCCACGAGGGTGATTTTGATGAAGAGCAGCAATTCCTCATCCATAGCAGATACCCAAGAAGGATGCTTGGTATCCAAACGAAACCCACGAGGTTCAGTAGAGGCCAATAGGGTAGTGAGAAATCCAGTTGGAACAACATCACAGTAATCAACAATGATTTTAGGATGAAACACACCAGCTCGAGCACGAATAACCATGTGATGAGAGCCAATCACGGGGGAAGAACAGGTTCCAAAGTAGACTCAGGAAGGGGTAAGGAAATGGAAGGACTATCAGAAGAGGCAAGAGGTAAAGAAGGAGAATCCAGAAACAGAAGAGGACAGATAGAGCAAGGAGTAGATGAGGGAGAGGAAGACAAAACAGAGGCAGAGGATGTAACAGGGGCATAAGGGGAAGCAATATCTGGAGACTAATAAAGATCGAAACATCAAGATCAGCTATAGAGGGCAGTGGAGATGAGTGATGACAGGGAAAATAACTCTCATCAAAATGATCATGACGAGTGATGTATATACGGGAGGTAGAGGTATCAAGGCATCGAAATCCTTTGTGAGAAGAACTATATCCAAGAAATAAACAAGGCAGGCTCCTGGAGGAAAATTTGTGAGGTATATAAACACGAAGACAGGGAAAAAACCGACAACCAAATGGATGAAAATGATCATATCGAGGAGGAGAGTCATAAAGTAGTTCAAAAGGAGAGATACCTGATAGGAGAGGTGACGGCAACCTGTTGATGATGTAAGATGCAGTGCTAAACGCATCGACCCAATAGAGTAGAGGGACATGAGAATGAAAAAGGAGAGTAAGACCCATCTCATCTCAGTGATATGACAGTGCTTGCGCTCAGCACGACCATTTTGCGCAGTAGTATAAGGACAAGACATTAAATACTGAATGCCATGAGTGTGAAGATATTGTTGAAAACGATGATTTTGTAAACTCAGTACCACCATCACTCTGAAATTTCTGTATGGAAGTGTAATATTATTTTTCTACAAAGGCGTGGAAGTGAATAAATGTAGCATAAAAATCTGATTTATTTTTAGTGGGTAAAACCATGTGAAACGAGAATAATCATCAACAAAGATTACATAATAAAGAAAACCAGTCAAGGATAATACATGCGATGGACCCCAAAGATCACAATGGATGAGAGCAAGGGACCGTGAGGCACGCTTCTCCATAGCTACAAAAGGTCATCTATGACTTTTCACCATTTTATAGGATACACAAATATGAGGAACAGGGTTTGAAGAGTTTATCAAAATAGGACCCTGACGACCTAACAGGGAGATAATAGGGGATGATACATGACCCAAGCGAGCATGCCATAACTCAAAAGTGTTGCTAAGATGAGATACCAACAAAGAAGATACAAAAGTAGGGATGCAACAATCTAGCACATACAGGCCACCATCACGCTAGCCGGTTGCCACCACCTATCTCGTGTGATGACTCTAAATCACAAAGCAATGATCAATAAAGGTAATTGCAAGAAAAACAAATCAGATCTTAATTTACTAATGGATAATAGATTTTTGGTAAGAGAATGGACAATAAGAACATCAAGTAACGGAAAAAAGGCAGTAGAAACGAAGCCAATGTGAGTGATAGCCAGAGGAGCACCATTACCCACAATGACACAAGCTTTACCCATATAGGGTGTAGTGCAATCAAGGGTGGCCGAGTTGGGAGTCATGTGCTCTGAAGCACCAGTGTCCATATACCAGTCAAAAATTGATGAACCACAAAGACTAGCATCGGAAGGTGTGATGGATGGCGGTAGAGGAGAGTGATTGCCGATGGTAGGAGGCATGGTGCTAGGGGAACCAAGAAACTAAGAGGAGGGCATGGTTCCAAATTGAAGGTTGGAGCCGTGGAGGGGGCAGCGGCCCCCGGTGGAGCAACAGGCAGCGGTCACGCAGGAGGAAATGTAGCAATATGGGCCTAAGCAGGGGGCAGGCCAGCATAAAATACACCAGAATTGGGCCTGGGTTGTGTAGAAACATAATTGGGCCGACATGTCCCAAAATAGAGAGCATCTGTCTACTGGGTCGGACCAATAAATGAACCAACGTCTTGCAAAATTGGGATGGGACAATAAATTACTGGTTGCTGGGCCGCACCAAGAAGTGCACCAAAATAATTGACGAACGGTGGCATTCGAAGAAGAAACACCAAGAGCCCGTGCGAGAAGGAAATCCGATGCGCCAGAGAAAGCTCTATCGTGACCAGCAGTACCATAAGCATCAGCCGCCGCATAATTGGCATGGGGAACATTACGGAACTTCAGAGAGGTGTAGCGGGCGTGACAATTATCCGCGTAATGGTCGTGTTCCTTGCATATTTTAAAACGAGGTTCTCGAGCGCCACGACCGCGGACGCGAACAAAATCGACCCCCTGCGGATGAAATCTAGGTAATGTTGATGGTGGATAAGGGTAGGATGAGGGATGAGTAGCTGGGTAAGGTAGAGGACTTGGAGAGATCATCGGAGCAGCAGGACTGCCGGAGGGATATGAAAATTGAGGCAAAGGGGAGGCAGTGTGAGGAGTGGAGTACGCAAAGAGGGAGGAACGTTATTGATAGCAGAGTATGGGACTGAAGACGAGATATCTTGGGAAAGAGGATGTGGAGTTGTCTGTGATGGTTCACAGCAGTAAAGGCAAACGCTGGAGGTGAAAGATGGGAAACAGTACGGCTATAGAGTGCGTTGAAGTTTTCCGCACAAGCAAGGATATCAGGAACAGTTGGTAATGGATTTAGAGAAAGCTGTGAGCCTACAATAGTCGAAAAATCAAGTCCAAGGACACGAAGGAACCAGTGAGACTGATCAAACGGAGACACTGGGTGACCAATGCGGCAAGTTGCTCACATAGCTTGAAGAACTCACGAGCATATTCTTTAAGAGTTTGTTTCTACGTTGAAGATGCTAAAGGGCATCCCGGAGGCTAAGTTATTGAGAGGGACCGGAGTTACTGAATTCTTGCTCCAAGGTGCTCCAAACACCATGAGAAGTGAGTTGTCCAATGAGTACACCATAAGCAGCATCTGTAAGAGAGGAGATGAGTAAACTGTAAAGTTGTTGATCAAATGTGTGCCATTGAACATAGGCCGGATTGAATTTTGTTGGATCAGCAGGATCTTGAGCAGGTGGAGCAGGCTGGGAGCCATCAACATAGCCTAAGAGGCAGTGGCGCTGTAATAAGGACCTGACCTGAGTACGCCAGAAGAGAAAGTTGTGAGGAGTGAGCTTAGCAGTGACCAAGTGTGAAAATTTAGCATAGGTTAGTGGGAAGTTTGGAGCAGCAGGGGCCATTGAAGAACACAAAAAGGAAAAAAGCAGATAAACAACTGGGAAGAATAGGCAAGAATCGTAGAAGAGCTGAAGTTTCAGAAATCGCTCTGATACCATGACCGAGTGAGTAATCTAATGCAATTTATTTAGTGGTGTATGTGTGCATTTGTGAATTCTGATCCGTCTTGGAGATTTGTGAAGAATATTGTGTTGAGTTTTAAATTTCTCCATTGAAGATTATGAGTTTACATTTCTCAAATTCTTGGTTAAATAGGATAATCTTGATCAATCCAAATGTTGTTGTAGCTTTCCTGTTTCAGCTACTTCTTGGCATTGATTTTATTGTTGTAGATTGTAAATCTTGACTTCTTGGTGATGGCAGATTTTGATGGATTGAAGAAGTCATGTGCCCCTAGATTTCCGCCAAGGCTTTTGCTGATTTGTTGGTTGATGTCTGTAATATCTCTAAATTGTTTTTCTTCATGATTTGAGCTTGAATTGTCTTCTCCTTGGTGAATGTATAAATGTGGAATACTTGTCCCACTTATAGTGTCAACAATTCTCATTTCAAGTTCACGTGCCAATCTTAGCATGACCAGCAGTAAAATATGATTTAGATTCAACTTTATAGATTTGAATTATTTCTCAGTTACACCAGAATAACATTTGTGGTGGAGATCTATCTGTTCCTTCGTTCACGGGTATGCCATTGGTACTGTACTTTATTTTCCTCTTCTTTTGGGTGTATAAGTATAAAAATATATAGAAGGATCAACTCGAGAACAAATAAAAGCCCATTTGTTCTCTATAGAATGAAAATTGTTTCAGAAAAAAAAAATATGGCCCGATATAAGCCCAATAACTCTAGAAAAAGTAAGAAATCATACCAATACCAAGAATTTTAGCGGCATTTCTTTCCGTCAACCTTCCACTCCTGCGCAGCCTTCTTCTTGTCTCATGGGCTTTAAGGGTTTTTTTCTAATTGGGCCAACCACATTTTTGTCCATCTTAAATGTTAGACCCAATTTTTCTTATGCATTATAAAATTGGTGAAACAAAAATAACCCAACATCTTTTTTTGTTCAATGAATTTTTCTAAAAATTCATAAAACAAATCAAATGAAAATCATGCCATTTTTTAATAAAAATTAATCAAATGAGTTATTTATAATTATCAAGTGTAAAATCTTTAAAAAAAATAATAATTCTATTTGATTTGCATCAATATATAATTTTTTTTGGGTAATTGAATTTCATTAATTAAAAGCTAATTTAGCCACCAGGCAAAATACAATGAGCAACACATGTGCTTCCTCAATCTAGAGTACCATCGACTATAATCTAGCTCATTGTGGGTCTAAGGAAATAGGAGTACATATATCCATGGGATACGAATCCATTCCACAATTGCCAATCCAGGAAATATTTTATTATGGACTTGTAACCACTGCCAAGAATTTATCACTATCCACTCCAGCTTGGTTGTGACATTCGTTTTGGTGTCCCACCAGATTACGTTCCTCTCATACCAGATACTACTCACCACCCATTCCATGTTGCTTTCTATAATTCAGATCCAGTGGTGTTCCATAATTCAGATACTACTCACCACCCCTTGCCATATTTTTAATACATAATAATTTGGCTTATAAAAAAAAGTGTATAAACTCATTAGGGGCCATAGTATTGTTGGGCAATCATTATATATAACTATGAAATAGTTATATTTAAAAAATATGGTACTATAATTTAATAACTTAAACCACGAGGGTTATCCCAGTGGTGAATCAGCTGGTTGTTCAGGGCTTGCCTAGAGATCTAGAGATCGAACCTTGCTGATAACACAACCCTTGTGGCCACAATCGCGGGCGCTCCTTCGGAGTATCCTTGGCCCGAGTAATACCCGGTCGTGAAGGGGGATCGGTAGCACATAGCCCCAGGGATTAGTCGGGATGTCACCTGAGGTGATCCCGGATACACTCGGTTACCAAAAAAAATATACCTTAATATTAAAGATTTTAATAAAGTAGTTTTTATCTACTTTGTATGTTAGCACACATGCACACGCCTCCACTGGCCCGAGTCTGTTTACTATTGAGTCGGGTCTCCTAAAACTTCTCATGGTATCAGAGGTGATATGACTTAACCGCCAAGTAAAGATACAAAGGGTCTTTGCGACCTACAATTTCACCAGGTCGACCATATGAAATGGATCTGTGAGCACATTATGTTGATTGTGAGATACAACCCTACAATATAAATAACAAGTCTCAACAAGACTTATTTAGTTGGACTCAGGGGCGGAGCCAAAAAATATTTTGAGGGGGGCGAGGGCAAATTTTTTCAATCTAAATAGAGTATGTTGGATTGAGTTGACTTGCGTTCGATTGGGTATGCATGTTCAAATATTGTGGTAAAAATTATAATAGTCAAATTTATTTCTTGTTTTTTAAAATTATTTTAATATCAATATCAGTCTGATCGGATGTTTCGAAGTTATTACGATCTCAGATAAAATTATCTACCAAAATATTGAAATATCAAAAATAATTATATTAAATAATTCTAAAACAAACATATAATAATGAATTAGTTTGCAATAATGTATGGTACCCTCGTGGTTCCTTTATGAAAATTTCCACTTCAACTCAAGTTTGAATCCTTTTAGGAACCAAAAGATTTTTTTTATTTCTTAAAAGCAAAAAATAAGAGCGGAGTCCAGGTTTTGATACTTAAGCTAACGGGTGAAAACCTATCAATTCATCTATACTAAACATTTTTACAAATTTTAAAACCATCATATATATAATATTATAGGGGGACCAAACTTATTTTTTATTTTTTTATTTTTTACTTATAATTTATTTATTTTTTTAAATTTGAGGGACCATAGCCCCATGGTCCCCTCCCTCAGCCACAGGTTGGACTTAAATCCACACATGGACACGCGAACCCAAACGCAGATTGGGTTTACTTAACGTTCTCACTATATATATATATATATATATATATATATATCGGAGCCCTTCGGTTTACATGGCTTTGTACATGCATTTGTACAACAAATCCTGGCCGTCGATTTGATTAGAAATCGATGGCCAGGATCAAAAGAAGACAATCTGTAAAAATCGCAGGGTTACTTTCTTCTTCGCTGACCACCAATTTGTCGTTCTTCACTGTCCAGAACGGCTGCCAAAAACTCAAGAACGACAACAGAAGCGACCAACCCTCGACGCAGAACAAATCGATCACGAACCCTCCTTCACGAAGCAGAAATTGCGCAGAACCCTCGAAGCAGAACAAATCGCGCAGAACCCTCGAAGCAAGCATCCAACAAATCGCCAGCAGAACTCTCGCGCTGATGCAAAACGAATTCGCACTCCACTGAAATTGCGAAATCCAGCGACTCTATCTATTCGTATTTTTCAGCCTTCCACCGAAACCTAAGCGCGCAGTCTCGCCGAAGCACGCGGCCTCATTCGGCTCCGACGTCGTCCAAGGTCTCGCCTCTCCAGCTATTCGTATTTTAATTGCATTATTAAACGGTTAGATCTGCTTTGTTTGTTTTCTTTGATGAATTTGTTAAGTGGAGGAAACCTAAGTTGAAATTGCTACCTCTAACTCCAATTA
>JAOWBN010185080.1:0-16454 GCA_028565015.1 Pinguicula moranensis
AACCCTGAACAGCTCTGCTATTCGAGGAATGTCCATAGGACCAGCGTGATCAACTGATTTCCCTTGATGCAGGAGGATGATTTCACGAACTTGCACAACATTAAGAGTGCCCGGAGGAGCAGGTCTCTCCTCGTATCTGTCTGAGTATGGTTTTGTATTCCTTAGTTTCGGCAGAGGCCTTTGGTACTTCTCTACCACAGAAGCCTGTAAAACCAGGGCATATTCATGACTAGTGTTATACCAGAGAATGTTAAAACACAACTTGCAAGTATGATATAGGGAGGAATGTATAAGCTGAATTCAGGAATCCCTGAAGCCAAATCAGTTATCAGTTCATTTGCTAAAAAATGTCAAGAGAGAACAAGCCAACAAAAATAGCTCTACCTACTGGCTGTTAATAGTAGAGAGTCAAGGGATGAGGATAATGTAAAAACTATCCAATTGAAGATCCTAAAACCTAATTCTTCATCACTGAAAAAATGCACAACCAACTGAAAGGAATTTGCATAAAGACCATTTCTGTCTGAAAGAAACTACATTGTTCCAACTACAGTTACCAGCTTAAAGAAAAAGGTAAAGTCAGGTACTTCTCCTCTCCTATCACGGATCCTCGAAAACAAGCTTCAATTTCAACTTTGAGTCCAACATATATCAAGGAAATGCGAACAATCAAGAGCAAAGAGCAAACATATCACAAAACATAGAGCTAATTAACATTTACCATAGCCATCTTCCACTAAGAAGTTAAAGATATGGCCATCACATTTGTATGTGTACTTGTTGCTTGAAGAAGGCAACTTCTGCAAGCACTGAGCTGCAATCGCCGGGAAGTTTCCGGTGAACTCCGTGTACTCCGCCAGCACCATCGTTCCACGAGCCACGAAACTGTAGATGAAAGCTTCTTGGCCCATTGTCGAGTTAATTCACTGCTCCGGGAGGAAACTAAGCTGCAGATCCCCGTTCAGCAGTGTGACAAAAGAGACTCGTTTTTGTTCAACGGGGCATTTTTTTTCATTATGAACTGTTCCTTTTTGGTCTATTTCATACTATAAGTGCTTATTTAAAGATTATTCGGGACCTATCTAAACAAATATTAAAGAAATTTGATGTGAAATGCTATCACATGCTGAGTGGGCTATTGATGCTATCCGTTACCTGCATCGCAAAAAGATCATTGAATAATCATTGAATACACCACCTACAACCATTGGTCGCGCATTTTTTTAATTTCATTTTTAAAAAAATGAAACACAACTTTTTAAGATTGTCGGTTGCCGTGCCAAATTTCATCAACCAGATTCACCACCATCCATTTTTTGTCGAAATACAAAAATGCATCAGCGATCGGTGGCGGAAGTGGTGGCAGCCAACTTCCAATAGATTAAGGGTGATCAATCAGGAATTCGGTCAAAATAAGGGGAGCTGGACTCTTTTATTACAAACCTCGCCCCTTGCGCTCGAATTCTAAATCCAGGCACCGCCTTTGATAACCCAAAGACAACAAACTTTTGTTGTTGTTCTCTTACGAATTTTTTTCTACCTTCTTGTTTGTTGACTGTTTTTGAGTACTGGTACCTGTTTTACAATGCTCTACTGGTTCATGCACCAACATTCTATATATCAAAGGGGGCATCACTGAATTTTTCAAATGATTTTGAGTTTCTGGACCAATAAAAGATGTGGTGATAGCTACTCATTGAGTCATTGTCTTTCATGCAGATGCTTCAAAAGTAGCAGAAACTAATCTGGGGTTCAGTTCAAAGCGTCACAAGTCCTGTCCAGGCTATCCCACATTGTAGAAAACTTTTGTGAGACTTTTTTTTGTTCGAATCTGAGAAACCTCAAGGAAGAAGACAAGAAAGAGTACGTCACAGCAAATGGGTTGACGTTGATTCCCTAGTGAAATTATCAAGAACTGGTTGCTGAAAGTGGAGAGTTTTAAGAAATAAGAAGGCTACGGCATCACTAAAATCAGGGAAGCTATGCACTTCGGAAGAAAAGGCTTTTTTGTGTTTCATTTTGGAATGCATTGGAGACTTCAACAGCCAACAGCAGGCAGTGAAAGTAGCATCTCGACCAGCCACTACTTTCGACTCCCACGGGCTTGCTTCTCCAGCACCTGCATCACCCACGGCACCAACTCTTAGAATTGAAGAGTTGTATTTTCATTGTATTCTTTACATTGGTTTAAGTAGGCAAAAAAACTAGATCTAGCACAATCTAACAAAAATTTAACACAATCTTTGCTTTGGAGAGAATATCGGCTTTTATGTGGCGCATTTATTAGCCGTTTGACATTGTTCGAGATTTTCTCCTTTAGTTATGCTAACACTCTCCCTCAAGTTGAATTGGAGGGTCTCTGATTCCTAACTTGCACAATGCACTGTTAAATGCTTGGCTTGTCACAGCTTTAGTTAGGATATCTGCGAACTGATCTTCTGATCTCACAAATGGCAGACTCACAATCTTTTCTTCAATTTTTTCTTTAATAAAATTTCTATCAATTTCAACATGTTTGATTCGGTCGTGTTGTACTGGATTCTCGGAGATGCTGATAGCTGCTTTATTGTCACATTTTAATTGGCAAGGTTTAGTCAGAGGATGTTCTATTTCGGCCAATAATTTCTTTAACCAAAGAATCTCAGTAACCCCTCGTGCTATTCCCCTGAATTCTGACTCTGCACTAGATAGGGCTACCACCTTTTGGTTTTTACTTCTCCATGTGACCAGATTATCTCCTACAAACATGAAGTATCCAACTGTAGATCGTCGGTCTATTGGATTTCCTGCCCAATCTGCATCAGTGTATCCATAATCTTAAGATGACCATTTTTGGTGAAGTTGATCCCTCGTTTTGGGGACCCTTTCAAATAGCGAACAATCCTTAGTGCTGCCTCCATATGATCTTCTTGACGGTTTTGCATAAATTAACTGATTACTCCTAATGCATATGCTATATCTGGACGAGTATGAGCTCAATAAATAAGTTTTCCAACCAACCGTTGATATCTTTCTTTGTCAGCTGCAGGTGCATTCTCAATCATTTGTAGTTTATGATTTATAATGGTTGGTGTATTGGCATGCTTGCAATCCATGAGACATGTCTCTGCTAGGAGATCTAGGATGTATTTTCTTTGTGATATAAAGATCCCTTCTGGTGATCTTTAGACCTCTATTCCCAGGAAATATTTCAATTCGCCTAGATCTTTCATGTCCCTGAACAAATTTCCCTGGAGCTTTGTCATTTTTATCTGATCACTGTCTGTGATTACCATGTCATCAACATATATAATAAGACATGTAATTAGCTTCCCATTTTTCTTGAGAAATAGAGTATGATTAGAGTTACTCTGTTGATACCCATATTTCTTGATGGCTGTGGTGAAGCGTCTGAAACCAAGCCCTAGGTGATTGTTTGAGACCATATAAGGTTCGTTTTAACCTGCACACCTCATTTTGCTGAAATGTGTTGACAAATCCAGTAGGAGGTGCCATGTATACTTCCTCCTTAAGGTTTCCGTGAAGAAATGCATTTTTCACATCAAATTGACGTAGTGGCCATTCTAGATTTGCAGCAACAGAAAATAATACCC
Source organism: Pinguicula moranensis (assembly GCA_028565015.1). Taxonomy (NCBI): domain Eukaryota; kingdom Viridiplantae; phylum Streptophyta; class Magnoliopsida; order Lamiales; family Lentibulariaceae; genus Pinguicula; species Pinguicula moranensis. The sequence continues at coordinate 3,594 of JAOWBN010185080.1, forward strand.
GGATAGTGTTAATTTTTTCAAATGGAGAAAATGTTTCAGAATAGTCTACTCCGTATGTCTGAGTGTATCCTTTGGCACTAGTCTAGCTTTGTGCAGTTCAATTGATCCATCTGCTTTATGTTTTATTGTGAATACCCATTTACATCCAACGGGGTGTTTCCCGGTGGGTAATTCACATTTGTCCCATGTGTTATTTTTTCTGTAAAGCTTCCATTTCAACATTCATGGCTTGTCTCCATTCTTCAAATCCGAGGGCATCCTGTACCGTTTTTGGAATGCTTGTAGTGACCAGAGGTAGAGTTTGTCTCCCCCTGACTAAGTTTGCTAGTGGATATCGAGATGTCTTTGGTTCATATTCGGGCACATATCTTTTCGGGGGAATACCCCGTGCGCTCCTTGGAGGTAGTACATACTTGCCCTGTTTCTCACTTGTCTCTTCTTCTGGAGCTGTATCAGAATATTCTGTAGTATCATTAGAAACAGTTTCAAGACAGGACGATGGTACCTGAGGATCTCCAGACAAGGTCGGTGAGTGATCATCTAGCTCGGAGTTTAGTACTATGTGGATTGGAGCATCCTCCTTGTGATTAGTAAGCGTATTGTCCGGACCTATCAGCCAATCCATGGGGTCTATCTCAAGTTTCTCCCCCTGACCGCTTGATAGGCTGTTATAGAAATATTCAGTTTCAAGAAATGTACAATTCATTGTAGTATATATTCGTTGTGTTTGAGGGTCAAAACAACGGTAACATTTCTTCTGAACGCCATATCCAACAAATGCACATTTAATAGCACAAGGGTCCAATTTTCCCCTATCAGCTCGAGGAATTTGAACAAATACTGTACAACCAAATACTCGAGGTGCTAGAGCGAGAGTAGATGGAGCTGTGGTTAATGTGGCCAGAACTTGTAAGGGGGTTTTGAGTTCAAGAATTTTTGTGGGAAGGCGGTTGAGGAGATAAACTGCTGTGGCAACCGCCTCTGGCCAAAGGCTTTGTGGTGTATGTGATTCAAGAAGAAGGGCCCTAGTCATTTCTAGAATAATCCGATTTTTTCGTTCCGAAACACCATTTTGATCGGGAGTATGGACACAAGTGGTTTGGTGAAGGAGTCCATTTTCTTTGAAGAAGTTTTGCATTTGATGGTTTATAAATTCTCCACCATTGTCTGACCGGAGAATTCGAATTGTTTTCTGGAATTGAGTTCGGACAAGAGAATAAAACTCAGTGAATTTTGAAAACACCTCACATTTATTTTGTAGAAAATAGACCCAAGTCATCCTGGTGCAGTCATCGACGAAGAGTAAGAAGTAGTGAAAGCGACTATGACTAGATTCTGGTGCAGGACCCCATACATCAGAGTGAATGATATGAAAAACTTCTTGAGTGCGAGTATTACTTGAAAGATATGGCTGACGATGACTCTTAGCAATAGAACAAGTATCACAAGAAAACATTTTCGAAGTTTTATTAAATTGAGGGAAAAGTAGCTTAAGATAACCATGGGACGGATGCCCTAATCGTCTGTGCCATAACCAAACTTGTCTGTTGATTGTCCCATGTGCAAGTGTTACGGTCCCTTGTTAAGCCACATCATCCACATAGTACAATCCTCCTCGCTCAGTGTCACGCCCAATAATCGCCCCCGTCTGGATATCCTGTAGAAGGCAAAAGGTTGGATACATGAGAGCAATACAATTAAGTTCTTTTGTCACATGACTGATAGACAAGAGCTTGCAGGAGAGAGCAGGAACAAATAAACAATTCTTTAATTTCAATGTAGAGGATATCTCAATTGTTCCGGCACCATCGACTGATGTCATGTCTCCATTTGCCATCTGGATCCTAGTCCGGCGAGGGGTAGTGATTGAAATTAAATCGGACCTATCATTGGTCATTGTATCTGTGGCCCCACAATCGAACAACCACTGAGATTTTTGCTGATACCCCGTGTCCTTAACAGAGAGAGCAGTAGATTCTCCAATATCGAGACATCCGGGGGGAAATCGGGGGTTTGTGATCTGGGGTAATTCTGTAAATTTTGGATTTTTCTGGGTACTATTTGGTGAATTTTGAAAAATATGGGTATGTGGAGGGTCATTCTGAAAATTCTGGGTTTTTGTGGGCTGAGATATAAATTCCGCGTAGTCATGGGTGTGACTAGAACTTTGAATTCGTTCAGGGACCATATGGTGAAATTTCCGAAGGGGCCTATTTGGAAAAATTTCTAATGCCTTGTCTCGGGACACGGCATTTCTTCTCGGGACCTCACCATTGAATGCGCCAGATATCTCTGTTCGAGGGGTTAGAAATAACTCACCATCTCCATCTTCTCGAGACTTCTCAGTTCCTTGAAGACCCTGTTTGTAGTGTGAACTGTCGCCTTCCATTTGCAAGGCTTGGTGGCTCACGTCGTTGCTTGAGGGTCCTGTATTGATACACGCAGGAACATAGGAGAAATTAGTTCCTTGTCGTTTACCTTCGGTTTTGACAGTTTTTTCTTGGTTCTTGCTTTGTCCCTCTCGATTTATAATGGCGACCGCTCTGAATCCAGGCGCGCCGTGGGACCAGTTGCTGCTTCCGGCGGCGTTTGAGTCCCCCATGGCTGTTGCCGCCGCTCCGGCATATGCCTCCTTCTTCTTGTTCCTTGAATGGTCCGGATACCCGACCCGTTGATAACACTTGTCAGTGGAATGGCTAGGTTTTCCACATTCCTTGCATTGTAGCCTTTCTGGATAACCTAAACGATGGTAGCACTGCTCCGTCGTGTGGCCGGATCTGCCACATTCGAGACAGGCTGATCTATTTTTGTCCTCATCAGATTTTTGGAATGATGATTTAGCATTTTTTGCTGAATCTGACCGAGATTGCGAAGCAAATCCGCTTCCTACTCCCTGTGATGTATCGCTGTTACCGTAATGTGTCGGGTTCAAAATACCCAGGCGCGCGGCTTCGCGACAAAATGCAGCGTCCGCTGCTTCCGCTGTGGGAAGAGGTTCACTTTTTAGTAGATCTCGTTTGACTGCATCATAATCGTTTTTTACGGCTGCTAAAAACTGGAAAAGTCGTGTCTCCTCCCGGAGCCGACTAAAGGTTGCTATGTCCGTAGGGTTGGTCATCGGATTTGGTTGTCTCCTGTCGATGTCACTCCAGATCCGTTGAAACGTGCTATACAGAGCTTCTAAGGTCCCTGTTTGATGTTGTCGATTAGCTCTGACCGTGAGATCAAATATCTGGAGTGAATCTCCGCCACTATTGTAGGTTACTGCTAATCCTTCCCATAAATCTTTTGCAGTTGGATATTGGGCAAAGTTAGTCATCAAATCACCTTCTATGCCTTGCAATATCCAGGTGCAAAGATTTAAGTCATTTTGCTCCCATTTTTGATAATCCGGATCATCGGTAGATGGAGGAGGAGGTTTGCCAGTGATGTGGCTAAGATTGCCTCGTCCTCCAATTGCCATCCTTACGAGTCGTGACCATAACGGATAGTTATGGTCATTGAGCTTCATGGTGATTGGTATGGTCTGGATATTTTCTTGAGGAATCATTTGCTTGAGAAGGCGAGCAATCTGGTCAAACAGATCTCCCGAAGAGTGGCTTTTATCTACCACCGGGATGACCGTTTTGCTATCGTCGCTCATGATTCTTGAGGTAAATGATGAAGCCGTAGATCACACTTCCGGCCCTGATACCATCTTAGAATTGAAGAATAGTTTTTCAATATGTTTTCCTTGATATCTCATTGTATTCTTTACACTGGTTTAAATAGGCAAAACTAGTCCTAACAATATCTAACACAATCTTTGCTTTGGAGAAAATCTCGGCTTTTACACGGCGCATTTATTAGCCGTATGATATGGACCGAGATTTTCTCCTTTACTGTTTTTCTAACACTCCCCCTCAAGTTGAATTGGAGGATCTCTGATTCCTAACTTGCACAATGCACGGTTAAATACTTGACTTGTCACAGCTTTAGTTAGGATATCTGCGAGCTGATCATCTGACCTCACAAACGGCAGACTCACGATCTTTTCTTCAATTTTCTCTTTAATGAAATGTCTATCAACTTCAACATGTTTGATCCGATCATGTTGTACTGGATTCTCAAAGATGAAGATGACTGCTTTATTGTCACATTTTAATTTGCACGGTTACGTCATAGGATATCCTATTTCAGCCAATAATTTCTTTAACCAAAGAATCTAAGTAACCCCTCGTGCTATTCCTCTGAATTCTGCATCTGCACTAGATAGGGTTACCACCTTCTGTTTCTTACTTCTCTATGTGACCAGATTATCTCCTACAAACATGAAGTATCCAGCTGTAGATCTTCGGTCTACTGGATTTCCTACCCAATCTGCATCAATATATCCACAAATCTTAAAGTGACCAATTTTTGTGAAGTTGATCCCTCGTTCTGGAGACCCTTTTAAATAGCGGACAATTCTCAGTGATGCCTCCATATGATCTTCTTGAGGGTTGTGCATGAATTGACTGATTACTCCTACTGCATATGCTATATCTGGACGAGTATGTGCCAAGTAAATGAGTTTTCCCACCAACCGTTGATATCTTTCTTTGTCGGCTGCAGGTGCATTCTCAATCATTTGTAATTTATGATTTAGAATGGCTGGTGTATCGGCAGGCTTGCATCCATGAGACCTGTTTCTGCTAAGAGATCCAGGATGTATTTTCTCTGTGATATAAAGATCCCTTAGGGTGATATTTGTACTTCTATTCCCAGGAAATATTTCAATTCGCCTAGATCTTTCATTTCGAAGCCCCTGAACAAATTTCTATGGAGATTTGTTATTTCTATCTTATCACTGCCTGTGATTATCATGTCATCAACATAGATAATAAGACATGTAATTAACTTCCCATTTTTCTTGAGAAATAGAGTATGATCAGAATTACTCTGTTGATATCCATATTTCTTCATGGCTGTGGTGAAGCGTCCGAACCATGCCCTCGGTGATTGTTTGAGACCATATAGGGCTTGTTTTAACCTACAGACCTCATTCTGCTGAAATGTGTTGGCAAATCCAGGAGGCGGTGCCATGTATACTTCCTCCTTAAGATATCCATGAAGAAATACATTTTTTCACATCAAATTGACGTAGTGGCCATTCTAGATTTGCAGCAATAGAAAATAGTACCCGGATAGTGTCAATTTTTGCCACTGGAGAAAATATTTCAGAATAATCTACTCCATATGTCTGAGTGTATCCTTTGGCCACGAGTCTAGCTTTGTGCCGTTCAATTGATCCATCTGCTTTATGTTTTATTGTGAATACCCATTTACATCCAACGGGGTGTTTCCCGGTGGGTAATTCACATTTGTCCCATGTGTTATTTTTTCTGTAAAGCTTCCATTTCAACATTCATGGCTTGTCTCCATTCTTCAAATCCGAGGGCATCCTGTACCGTTTTTGGAATGCTTGTAGTGACCAGAGGTAGAGTTTGTCTCCCCCTGACTAAGTTTGCTAGTGGATATCGAGATGTCTTTGGTTCATATTCGGGCACATATCTTTTCGGGGGAATACCCCGTGCGCTCCTTGGAGGTAGTACATACTTGCCCTGTTTCTCACTTGTCTCTTCTTCTGGAGCTGTATCAGAATATTCTGTAGTATCATTAGAAACAGTTTCAAGACAGGACGATGGTACCTGAGGATCTCCAGACAAGGTCGGTGAGTGATCATCTAGCTCGGAGTTTAGTACTATGTGGATTGGAGCATCCTCCTTGTGATTAGTAAGCGTATTGTCCGGACCTATCAGCCAATCCATGGGGTCTATCTCAAGTTTCTCCCCCTGACCGCTTGATAGGCTGTTATAGAAATATTCAGTTTCAAGAAATGTACAATTCATTGTAGTATATATTCGTTGTGTTTGAGGGTCAAAACAACGGTAACATTTCTTCTGAACGCCATATCCAACAAATGCACATTTAATAGCACAAGGGTCCAATTTTCCCCTATCAGCTCGAGGAATTTGAACAAATACTGTACAACCAAATACTCGAGGTGCTAGAGCGAGAGTAGATGGAGCTGTGGTTAATGTGGCCAGAACTTGTAAGGGGGTTTTGAGTTCAAGAATTTTTGTGGGAAGGCGGTTGAGGAGATAAACTGCTGTGGCAACCGCCTCTGGCCAAAGGCTTTGTGGTGTATGTGATTCAAGAAGAAGGGCCCTAGTCATTTCTAGAATAATCCGATTTTTTCGTTCCGAAACACCATTTTGATCGGGAGTATGGACACAAGTGGTTTGGTGAAGGAGTCCATTTTCTTTGAAGAAGTTTTGCATTTGATGGTTTATAAATTCTCCACCATTGTCTGACCGGAGAATTCGAATTGTTTTCTGGAATTGAGTTCGGACAAGAGAATAAAACTCAGTGAATTTTGAAAACACCTCACATTTATTTTGTAGAAAATAGACCCAAGTCATCCTGGTGCAGTCATCGACGAAGAGTAAGAAGTAGTGAAAGCGACTATGACTAGATTCTGGTGCAGGACCCCATACATCAGAGTGAATGATATGAAAAACTTCTTGAGTGCGAGTATTACTTGAAAGATATGGCTGACGATGACTCTTAGCAATAGAACAAGTATCACAAGAAAACATTTTCGAAGTTTTATTAAATTGAGGGAAAAGTAGCTTAAGATAACCATGGGACGGATGCCCTAATCGTCTGTGCCATAACCAAACTTGTCTGTTGATTGTCCCATGTGCAAGTGTTACGGTCCCTTGTTAAGCCACATCATCCACATAGTACAATCCTCCTCGCTCAGTGTCACGCCCAATAATCGCCCCCGTCTGGATATCCTGTAGAAGGCAAAAGGTTGGATACATGAGAGCAATACAATTAAGTTCTTTTGTCACATGACTGATAGACAAGAGCTTGCAGGAGAGAGCAGGAACAAATAAACAATTCTTTAATTTCAATGTAGAGGATATCTCAATTGTTCCGGCACCATCGACTGATGTCATGTCTCCATTTGCCATCTGGATCCTAGTCCGGCGAGGGGTAGTGATTGAAATTAAATCGGACCTATCATTGGTCATTGTATCTGTGGCCCCACAATCGAACAACCACTGAGATTTTTGCTGATACCCCGTGTCCTTAACAGAGAGAGCAGTAGATTCTCCAATATCGAGACATCCGGGGGGAAATCGGGGGTTTGTGATCTGGGGTAATTCTGTAAATTTTGGATTTTTCTGGGTACTATTTGGTGAATTTTGAAAAATATGGGTATGTGGAGGGTCATTCTGAAAATTCTGGGTTTTTGTGGGCTGAGATATAAATTCCGCGTAGTCATGGGTGTGACTAGAACTTTGAATTCGTTCAGGGACCATATGGTGAAATTTCCGAAGGGGCCTATTTGGAAAAATTTCTAATGCCTTGTCTCGGGACACGGCATTTCTTCTCGGGACCTCACCATTGAATGCGCCAGATATCTCTGTTCGAGGGGTTAGAAATAACTCACCATCTCCATCTTCTCGAGACTTCTCAGTTCCTTGAAGACCCTGTTTGTAGTGTGAACTGTCGCCTTCCATTTGCAAGGCTTGGTGGCTCACGTCGTTGCTTGAGGGTCCTGTATTGATACACGCAGGAACATAGGAGAAATTAGTTCCTTGTCGTTTACCTTCGGTTTTGACAGTTTTTTCTTGGTTCTTGCTTTGTCCCTCTCGATTTATAATGGCGACCGCTCTGAATCCAGGCGCGCCGTGGGACCAGTTGCTGCTTCCGGCGGCGTTTGAGTCCCCCATGGCTGTTGCCGCCGCTCCGGCATATGCCTCCTTCTTCTTGTTCCTTGAATGGTCCGGATACCCGACCCGTTGATAACACTTGTCAGTGGAATGGCTAGGTTTTCCACATTCCTTGCATTGTAGCCTTTCTGGATAACCTAAACGATGGTAGCACTGCTCCGTCGTGTGGCCGGATCTGCCACATTCGAGACAGGCTGATCTATTTTTGTCCTCATCAGATTTTTGGAATGATGATTTAGCATTTTTTGCTGAATCTGACCGAGATTGCGAAGCAAATCCGCTTCCTACTCCCTGTGATGTATCGCTGTTACCGTAATGTGTCGGGTTCAAAATACCCAGGCGCGCGGCTTCGCGACAAAATGCAGCGTCCGCTGCTTCCGCTGTGGGAAGAGGTTCACTTTTTAGTAGATCTCGTTTGACTGCATCATAATCGTTTTTTACGGCTGCTAAAAACTGGAAAAGTCGTGTCTCCTCCCGGAGCCGACTAAAGGTTGCTATGTCCGTAGGGTTGGTCATCGGATTTGGTTGTCTCCTGTCGATGTCACTCCAGATCCGTTGAAACGTGCTATACAGAGCTTCTAAGGTCCCTGTTTGATGTTGTCGATTAGCTCTGACCGTGAGATCAAATATCTGGAGTGAATCTCCGCCACTATTGTAGGTTACTGCTAATCCTTCCCATAAATCTTTTGCAGTTGGATATTGGGCAAAGTTAGTCATCAAATCACCTTCTATGCCTTGCAATATCCAGGTGCAAAGATTTAAGTCATTTTGCTCCCATTTTTGATAATCCGGATCATCGGTAGATGGAGGAGGAGGTTTGCCAGTGATGTGGCTAAGATTGCCTCGTCCTCCAATTGCCATCCTTACGAGTCGTGACCATAACGGATAGTTATGGTCATTGAGCTTCATGGTGATTGGTATGGTCTGGATATTTTCTTGAGGAATCATTTGCTTGAGAAGGCGAGCAATCTGGTCAAACAGATCTCCCGAAGAGTGGCTTTTATCTACCACCGGGATGACCGTTTTGCTATCGTCGCTCATGATTCTTGAGGTAAATGATGAAGCCGTAGATCACACTTCCGGCCCTGATACCATCTTAGAATTGAAGAATAGTTTTTCAATATGTTTTCCTTGATATCTCATTGTATTCTTTACACTGGTTTAAATAGGCAAAACTAGTCCTAACAATATCTAACACAATCTTTGCTTTGGAGAAAATCTCAGCTTTTACACGGCGCATTTATTAGCCGTATGATATGGACCAAGATTTTCTCCTTTACTGTTTTTCTAACAACTGCTACCAACTAGTCTTCTCTGGATGTAGCTGAAAAGCTCTTGGTATTGTTCAGCTTTTGTCACCCTAGGATTACTGTTAGACTTTATGTTTATTGTTAGCTAGATTAAAAGAAGATAAGCTGTATGTTAGACATCTGTTAACTCAGAAAGTTATGCGATTGCTTGTTTAATCCGAGTCCCCCGTGCTGAACAAAACAAGTTTCATTTAGTTTGCATAAAATGGCTCAAGCTCCTCTAAGCAAGGATAATCCCACCCAGAGAAAAGATTTGTGTAAAGACTTGCTTCTTCATTGAATATGAATCACGTATAAATACAAAGTCTACAACTAATCAACTACTTAAGTTAAGGGATCTTCTCATATCTACAACTACAGAAATGATATACAACACAATACAATCGCACAAATTTTGCACAAATCTTGTGCCATGTCAGACCCAGTGGGCCCCCAAGTATTAAACACAACACCCCACTGGTTCAACCAACTGACATGTCAGTTATTGTGTGAAATTTGTGCGATTGTGTTGTGCGATACATCAGTTCTCCTACAACTAATCAACTACTTAATTTAAGGGATCTTCCCATATCTACAAAAGGAAAAAAAGGCTAAATACATGGAGGGAAATTAGGAGGAAATCAATCAAATATCTTCATAATATCGTAACATCCCCTCAAGCTGCACTGAATAGATTCAACAGCCCTAGTTTGGAAATGAGATGATGAAACTTGTTGTAGCGTAGGGGCTTAGCAATGAGATCGACGGGTTGGTGATCCGTAGGAATGTGCATTGTTTTCACAATGCCCACTTAAACCATCTCTCGCACAAGATGACAGTCGATCTCGATGTGCTTAGTCCGCTCGTGGAAGACGGGATTGGCGGCGATATGAATAGATGATTGACTATCACCAAAATTGAAAGGATGGTTGCTTGGCATTGATGGAGAAATCACAGAGGAGTGACTGAAGCCATTTTAGTTCACAACAAACATTCGCCACAGATTGATATTCAGCCTCAAACGAAGATTTGCTAACTGTGGTCTATTTCTTTGACTTCCAAGAGATCAGTGAATCACCTATGAAGATGGCAAAGCTAGATATGCTAGGACGCGTATCAGGGCAAGCCGCTCAATCAGAATCACAAAAAGCTTTAAGCTGAAGATCACATTGACGTGGAAAGAACAACCCTTGCCTCGGAGTGCCTTTCACGTAACATAAAATGTGATGAGCTGCCTGTAGATGTCGTTGGCGAGGAGAAGCCAGAAATTGGCTCAAGGTGTGTACGGCGAAGCAAATATCTGGCCGAGAAATAGTAAGATAGAGAAGACATCAGAAAATGTCTATAAAAACCAGGATCCTCCAAGAGTTATCCATCCGTGGAGGAAAGTTGGTCAGGTTCTATAGGAACTTGAGACGATTTGCAATCCAAGACTCTAGCATCAGAAAGAATATCCGTAGCATACTTGCGTTGACATAAATAGATACCCTGCTTGGATCGAGCAATTTCAAGTCCAAGGAGGAATCTGAGCGGACCCAAGTCTTTGAGCTTGAACTGAGACTCCAAGAATGTCTTAAGGGTAGCAACGGTATGAGGTGAATTGCTGGGAGGACAATATCATCAACATAGACCAGTAATGCAATAAAATGTCCGGAGTCAGTTTTGTGAACAAGGAGTAGTCCGATTTTAACTGTCTAAAACCATACCTGAGAAGGGTAGTAGAGAAAACCAGGAGAAGGAATCATGTAGACATCTTCATCAAGATCACCGTGCAAAAACACATTATTAACATCCAACTGATGAAGTTCCCAAGAGTTAGCAACAGCCAGAAAGAGGAGAAATTGTACGGTAGTTTGCTTAACAACTTGAGAGAAAGTGTCAAAAAAATCGATTCCCTCTTGTTGAATATATCCCTTGGCTACAAGACGAGCATTATATCGTTCCAAAGTTCTTAGTCGATTAATGAGCCATGTTCGCACGATCATGTCGGAACGTGCCCAAGTGAAGGAATTTGCATCGCCGTCCTTCGGTTGCGTCAATTCTCCAGTAACAAAGGCGGCCTTATTTTTTTATGGTGAAGGCCATTAACATGGATCGACTCCAGGTGGCATAGTTTCCAGTTCTAATAAGCAGTTGGGACACGAGTATGGCTCCAGGATTTTCAACATGATGAAGGTAGAGAGGGTCTAATTCTGCGAGGGGAGTGGGAGACGATTTATCTAACATGGGGAAAACGTTGATTTGAAGATGCGGAAGAGTGAAAGATCAGAGTTCTGTTTCTAATACCATGTAACGAGTAATAGAGAAAAGATTTGTGTGAAAACTTGCTTCTTCATTGAATATGAATAACGTATAAATACAAAGTCTACAACTAATCAACTACTTAATTTAAGGGATCTTCCCTACTTTTTATAGGGGAACTACTGCCTTCTCATTGGTTTTTTTTGTCACTTCTTGGTACATGCGTCGACTAGCCAATTTGAGTAGCTTTCTTCCTTACACGTCTCTTTCCCTTCTTTTTCAGGTTGTAAACGTGCATTTGCTGAGGTGACATTAAATTTTCTCGTTTTTCCTATTTTTTTCACAGCTAATCGGTGAAATGGGTCTGGGCCTGCTCTGGAGGGCTTATTTTCTTTTCTGGCCCAGTGCTCTTCGGCCCAAACACGCTTCTTTTCCTCATCATTTCTACCCCCACCCGTTTGGATTTTCTTTTTCAGAAAACCCCGACTCCCCATGGTCTTGTCTCCAGGTATCATTGCACGCCGATGAATCTTCTTCTTCCATTTCCAGATCTTTCACTTTCTTCTCCCTTTAAGTCTTTTCAACTGGCGTCGTTTCTTTTTTCCACCGACGAAGCGATGGAGTCTTTCAGTGGGTTTTCTTCTCTTTTTTCTTTTTGGCTTCGTCATTCCTTTTGAATTTGTGGCTGATTTTGTTTGATCTCTTGTGTCAGGTGCTGTTCTTTCCTCTAGATTTCCTTTCGCTGATTAGAGTGGCTTGATTTATGGCCATTTTCAGGTAGTGGTGGATGGGGTTGTCCTTGGTCCTGTTGTGACGCTGGGTTGGTGGGGGCAGGTCGTTGGTGGATGGGGTTGTCCTTCGTCAGTCGAGAGCTTCATTCTGTTTTGAGCTGAGGTGAGATTTTCTCTGAGGATGGACTAAAGCTGGTCTCGTTGGTTGAGTAGGTCTGCCGCAGAATTAGTTGTCTTAGTAAGCAGTAGAGGAGCAGGAATGAGTTTGGCCTCATTGCCGTGGAGGGCCTTATAAGGGGTCATCTTAATGCTGGAATGATATGATGTACTGTACCAAAATTTGGCTAAAGACAACCACTTATGCCAGGAGTGTGGTTTGAGAGCACAAGTACAACGCATATATGTCTCCAAACAACGGTTAACTCTCTCGGTCTGACCATCTGTTTGAGGGTGGTAGGATGAGTTCATAGCAACCTGGATTCCAGCTATCTTTATGAGTTCTGTCCAGAATTTACTGAGGAAAATCTTATCTCTGTCCGAAAAAATATGCTCAGGTAACCCATGTAGTCTGTAAACGTGGTCTAGGAAAACTTTGGCAACCACTTCAGCAGAATAAGGATGTGATAACGAGATGAATTGGCCATATTTGGTGTACATGTCAACCACTACCAGAATTACAGATTTTCCCTCTGATTTAGGGTGTCCTTCAACAAAATCAAGACTGATGTTGCTCCACTGCCTCTGTGGGATTTCCAGTGGCTGTAAAAGGCCAACGTGTGCACTACTACCTGGCTTGCTTTGAACACAAACTTCACATCCCTGGATCCAATGTTC
>JAOWBN010185091.1:0-16453 GCA_028565015.1 Pinguicula moranensis
TCCAGAGACGCTTCCGCATCAAGTAAGTATCGAATACGGTTCGGTCGTATTCGGATTCGTTCTTACTTAGTTTTTATTATACTGATTAGTTAGGTCCGTTCTAATTAGCCAGGTCTACAAGAACAACTGCCATGTATGATTCTTCCAGAGTGAATATATTTGTTTTTATCCATGGCTTCCTTCCACTTGCTGGTTTCACTTGATTGCATTGCTGCTTCAAAAGAGTCAGGTTCTGTGCAGCTAAGTTCCAAACCTACATTCAAATCATAGTAAATCAAGTCAGCAAACAATTAAAACGTGCAAGTGGAGTTATCTCCCTTCTTTTCCTATCTCTGGCCAGCTGCCAATTTGACAAATCAGGGACATCTTCTTGGACTGTTTCAGTTGTTGTCTGATCCATTTCTTTTGTGTGATCAACATCCTGTCCTTAGTCATCTGGAGGATCATCATCCACCATACTCTGAAGATTTCTCCACCTTTATCCAATTCCTGGGAGTTTGTTTTTTCTCTTTTGCTTCAGAAACTCTAGCACATGTCGAACTTGAGTTAACACATGGACTCTTGTCCATTAAACACCTAGAAATTAGGATTCTTATCCCCAGTACTGATCTATCCCACAACCTGTACCCTTTGGTACCTTCTTGATAACCCCAAAACACACGTAATTGATTTAGGATCTAATTTGCCATTTTTAGTGTGTGCATATACAGAACAACCAAAGACTATTAAAGTAATAAAGATTTAATATTTTCGAGGTCCATATTTTCTCAGGGCAAACAAAGTTCAATGCAGTTCAAAGGCTCCTATTTACAAAATGTGCTGTTGTGTTTAAAGCTTCTCCCCCAAATTATTTTTTAATTCCCAATGTATTCAGCATACATCTGGCTTTATCTAGGAGAGTTATGTTCATTCTTTTTGCCACCCTGTTTTGTTGGGATGTGTATCTAGCTGCCATATGTCTAGTAATTCCACTTTCAGCACAAAATTTATCAAATTCAATATTGCAAAATTCTAAACCATTATCAGTTCTTAAATACTTGATTTTCTTATTTGTCTGATTTTCAGCAATCAATTCCTTTTAAACTTTTAAAAGGAATACCCTGACTTTTCTACTAAAATCATCGATAAAAGACACTAAGTATCAACTGCCTCCATGAGTAGGAATTAATTCCGATCCCCAAATATTATCATACACATACTCAGCTCACATGCACACATAGTCACTAACTACAAAGTGCAATCTCAAAACCAAAACATCAATGCTTCACACACCTTTTCATGGTATCAGAGTTGTGTCTTTTTCGATCCCTCATTTTCTTCCCTGTCAAGCTACAAGCTTTCATCCCCCATTCTTCACTATCTTTGCAAATTGAGCCCTTACTAATCTTCTTGTTGCAACCTCATGTTCACTTCGCGGGATCTCAACTATCTCAAGATCCACCACCCTCAGTTCATGATATCATATCTCGAGTTGAAAAATTTCAGGCGTTATATCACCGCAGAGTGCTTGGAGTTATACTACGGTAATTGCCTTTGCAACATCTGTGGCTCATCTCCTTTGGCACCGATTCCTCTTCCAACGGTCTTTCCAAATTTGGCCCCTATTGCTGATGCTAGACCTGGATTTCCCGCCATGCCACCTGAACCATCCGACCCACCACCCTATTTCTCTTTGCTGGTGTCACTTGTTGCTCCCAGACAACATCCTCGGGGCATTGATTTCTCTTGTGGTCATGGTTGAGGTTGTGGCTACAAAGATCCCTTTGTCAAATCTGTTGAGTATACGATCACTATACCGATGCCTGTCAGTCTTGGTACTCGTCCCTCACCATTGCCGTCAATGCAACTCAAGGACATGTTGCCGCTTTTATGCCACTGCCGACAATTGGGTCATTATTTGTTCCAACTACTGTTGGATCCTCGGGCACTTACCTCATCATTGGCCGCAATCTGTTTTGGCCCAATCTCACTACTTCCCTAGCGCACATAATTATGATGCTGGCCCGTCAACTAGTTTTGTCTTGGCTACCCTCGAGTAGGTAGTTTTCCAAGGCTCTCCTCGGCCACGGCCCTGACTGGACTTTATGGCTCGTCAGTCTCTGACTGGTGTATAGATACAAGGGCCTCTACCCACATGACCTCTTCTTTGTCACATCTTGATCAGGTAGGTGCCTTTATGGGTAAGGCCCGTGTTATTGTTGGTAATGGTCTCATTTATCCATTGCTCATGTTGGTACTGTCTTTGCTACCTATGCTTTATCTTTATTAGATTTTCTTGTTGTTCCTCAACTTACTAAAATCCTTCTGTCCTTTAGCAAATTAATATCTAACTTCTTTCTCGCTATTACATTTATTGATAATTATTTTGTCATTCAGAGTCGTCACACAGGATAGGTTGTAGCCATTGGCCACCGTGATGGTGGGCTTTATGTACTTTAACGTAGTATCCAGACTTTTGTCTCTTTTCTTTCGACCCGTTAGCTTCGCAGCTCCTTTGACTTGTGGCATGCTCGACTAGGTCACACGTCATCTACTATTGTGTCTTTGTTAGGTAATTAGGGTCGTATTTTGCTTACTACCTAACCCCCTACCCCTCATTTCTTTATTCCATGTGAAATGGCCAAGAGCCACCGATTACCTTTTGTACCAAATGAACATCGTGTTTCTCGGCCACTTGCTTAAATACACTGTGATCTTTGAAGAGCTTCTCCTACATTGTCTTTGCATGGATATTGCTATTATGTTATATTTATTGATGATTATTCTCATTTTACTTGGTTTCATCCTCTATCAAATCTTACTTCTTTGACACTTTTCTTCACTTTCATGCCTTTTTTCCGAAAAATAACATTCTATTACTATGCAAAAATTTCAGAGTGATGGTGATACTGAATTCACTAATTATCATTTTCAAACTCATCTTTGCACATATGACACCCATAATCTCATATAATGTCCTTATACTCCCGCTCAAAACAATCGTGCTAAGCGAAAACATCGCCATCTCATTGAAATGGGCCTCATCCTTTTTTTTTCATTCTCATGTTCCTCTGTCTTACTGGGTTGATGCGTTAAATACTGTGACTTACATCATCAACCAGTTGCCATTGGCTCTCCTGACAAGTATCTATCCATTTGAGTTACTTTATGACATCTCTCCCCATTATGTTCATTTTCATCCATTTGGTTGTCGTATGTTTCCTCGCTTACATGATTTTACATCTCATAAGCTTGCTCTCTCTAGTCTTCCCTGTGTCTTCCTTGGTTATAGGTCATCTCATAAAGGTTTTCATTATCTGGATATTTCTTCCTCTCGTCTTTGTATATCTCTACATGTTCGTTTTGATGAGACTTATTTTCCCTTTCATAGTTCCTCTTCTCTTCCCTCTCTCCCTAACCTTGATATTTCTGTGTTTATTGAGCCCCGTGAGACTGATTCTTCTCCACCTACTCCTTCCCCTGTTCCTCCATCCATACCCTCTCCTTGTTCCCTATGTCCCTTGTCCCATGATATTCCTTCTTCTTCCATGATATTCCTTCTTCTTCCTCTGCTTCCCCTGTAGTTGCTTTCTTCAAACCATCCTCTCCTGATGTTCCCATCACCCCCTTTACAAATATTGCCTATCCCATTCCTACCTTTTGGATATTCCCTTGGATCCTGTTTTTGTTCCTGATCCCCTACCTATGGTTGGTTCTCATTCCATGATTACTTGTGCAAAGGATCGCGTGTTTCATCCTCGTGTTATTGTTGATTATTGTAATATTGTTCCTTCTGGACTCCTATATGTTTTCTTGGCTTCCATCAAACTCGTGGCTTTCAATCTACTACCAAGCATCCTGGTTAAATCTTTGCTATGGATGAGGAGATTGTTGTGCTTCATCAGAATCAGACTTGGGATTTTATTCCTCGTCCTCCTCACGTCAACATTGTTGGCTTCAAATGGATTTTTAGGATCAAGTATCTACGTGATGGTTCCTTGGAAAGACTCAAGGCCCATCTAGTTGCTCGCGGCTTCACTTAGGTTTCAAGTCTTGATTACTTTGATACTTTTAATTTGGTTGTCAAGGCTACCACTGTTCACACTTTTTTGTCTTTTGCTATGTCTCGTGGTTGGTCGCTTTGTCAGTAGGATGTGAAGAATGCATTTCTTAGTGACTACCTGATTGACGATGTCTGCATGGAACAACCCCTGGGTTATATCAATCCTTTGTATCATGGCCACATCTATCACCTTAAGAAGGCACTTTATGGTCTCAAATAGGCACCTCGTGCCTAGATCGAACGAGTCAATACCTTTCTGGGTACTCTTGGTTTTATCTTCACCCGTGTTGACACTTTGCTATTTATCTTTGCTCGTGATTCTGCTATAATCTACTTGCTTTTCTATATGGATGACATAATTGTCACCGATAACGGTACTTCTCTTTGGGATCGATTTGTTCGTCGTCTTCATACCGAGTTCGCACTCAAAGATCTAGATTCTCTTGCTTATTTTCTTGGCCTTGAGGCTTCTTTCACCGAGGATCGATTCTTTCTTAGTCAGCTTGATATAAATCTTTGCCGAACTTGTGACAAAATTTCACACCCAATTCGGTGATTCAAAAAACACCGCCACGAATGAATTTGTTGTTTCTAACGCTTGAAAATAATTTGTATCAACCAACGATAGTCATGGTTTTAGTAACAACAACGAAATCAATTAATCCCCTGAAGGTAACTCTTATCAACCAAGACTCAAGGATAAGTTCCTTCGAGACACGATACCACGTGGCTCGTAAGGGAAAAGATAAGTGAAAGATGGTTTAAAATCAAAAGAGAATACAATTCTCACAATACGTAAAAACATAAAAATTTATAAACGAACTTGAATTTAATTCGATGGTCTAGAATTCCTACTAGAAATCTACCTCTAATTAGATAAACATAAATAAGAAAATTTCCTAATCTAATAACCTTGGATAAGGAAGTGGCCAACAAAAAATAATTTCTTTAAGGTTATTTCCTTATCTACTTATATTATTGTCTCCTTAGGACTTGGTCATGTTTACACCATGTCCCCTTGAGAGATCTTCCAAGACCACGTCTTATTGGGCTCGGATTTGGGCCTTTCCTTGGGCTCAGACTTGGGCCTCTTGTTGGACCGCGACTTGGATTATGTTAATGGGCCATGCTTCTTCAAATGGGCCATGGGTCCCACTTAGTTTTTTTGGGCCGTGGGGTTCATATGTTATTTTGAGGCCACATTTCATGTATCATCAAATTCAAGGCTTCTTTGAATTTTTTTGACCGTAGGCGAGTGATTGGGCCATCAGGTAGGCTCAATGGATCACGCCTTTCATTCTCTTTCATACCACCTTTAGGCTCTTCAATGGCCTTCATGTGTACGTCACATTGTCTTGGTGGATCGGGTGCACGTGGACATCTCATTGTCTTGGTGGATCGGGTGCAATTAGGGTTGCAGCATTCCCTCCTATTGAAAAGGATTTGTCATCAAATCATCACCTATATCAAATGTAAGTAGGTCAGCAATATTGAAAATCACACTAACAGGATACTCACCAGATAGATCCAATTTTTATGCATTTCATTCATCCCCATGGGGCATAAGCTTTGATTTGCGCTTTTCAAGGAACCTTTCCTTCCTAATATACAACCTGTTTGAATATGTTGGAATATGTGCTTTAAGACTCATGTTCTAGATAATTCCTAAAAGCCCATGTTCTAGTAATTCCCTACCAATGTTCTAGATAATTCCTAGAAGGTCATGTTCTAGATAGTTTCTAGCAGGCCATTCTGATTTTTTTCTTAGTTTACTCTTATGTATGCCTATATAAACTCATGTAACTATTCAATTCTAATACAACAATTATTCTTTACCTAATTCTATTTGGTATCATAGCCTAAAACTACCCCTAACCGCCGCCCACTCTACACAAAACCACAAACCACCGCCCCCTCTCTTCACCACACACCGCTGGCGCCCTACCAAGGCAGAAGGAAATTGCCTTTGTTTTTCATCGCCCGACACCTTTCCCTTTGGCCACCATGTTCCTTTCCACTATCCATTAATGTTGTAAGAGCCTGGTTTGTCGCTTGATGTCTTTGGAAGACCTGTCAGGTCTCCATCGTCGTATTTTTGGAGTTCTTGTCTAATCTCCGTCATTTCCTCTTCGATGTGATTAAGTTATTCTCACTCTCTCTACCTCTATTCTGAATTCTTCTGGAGCATTATGCTTCATACAATAATAAGGAAGTCCAACCGACCAGACAGTCATTGTCGCCCCCATGCCGATCCATCTCTTGCGTACACTCCTGTGTAACGGGTCACAAGTATCTGTTGAATGACCAAAATTTTCAAGCCTGGTCCACTAGTTTGCGTTTCCTTGGCGGTAAACTTAAGCTAAGTTGACTTTCTAAGAAAAATAAGCCCCCACCGGAGACCGATGCAAAAGGGCTTAAAGATTGGAATGCTGACAATTTCGTCATCCTGGGTTGGATCTTTCACTCGATGGAGATTTCTATTTACAACATGTTCATGTATCATACGATAGTGTTAGGACTTTTGTGGAATCTCAAGCGCATTTTCGGGCATTCGCGGGATGACTCACGTGTTTTTAAATTCATCAAGACCTTAACCGTTCATCTCAGGTACCTATGGGAGTTTTTGTCGTTGAATATTTTGGCTATCTGCAGACAAACTGGGAAGAACTCTCTCAGTATGAACCTTTGAGTGACTTTCACTGTAGCAAATGTGGCAAAGTGAAATCCAAGTGTCTTGCGCCACCATACATACCAGTTCTTGATGGGCCTTTATCCCGAGTACGAGTCCCTTCGAACCCATATCCTGAATACAAAACCAATGCCCAGGTTCTTTGATGCATTCGCCATCATTGAGGCAGTGAACGACGATGAGGTCTTCTTCCAGTTCTTGGCACACCTCCGTCTGCTGATCAGGTAGCATTTGCTGGATCATTTGGCCCTCGTTCTACCCGTCCTTATTGCTAGCACTGTCAGAAATTGGGCCACACTATTGATCGTTTTTTCTCCCTGCATCCCTAGTTGAAGAAGCAATTTCATAAAAATAGAGTTGCAGGGCATGGGATGGGGTGCGGTCAAGGCACATTACGTATGGGTGCTGTTGCAGAACATGTCACTGAGTCTGGCCCTATACCTTCTGATTTTAGCCAGCTTCAGTCATAGATGGTCTAGCTTTAAGCCCTCCTTGATATGATGACATCTTCTTCCTCAGGTTCTACAACTGCTGTTGCTGCTATAAGTGCTCCTACTGCCTTGCATGGTAAGTCCACTCACCCTTATTGGCTTCTAGACTCTGGAGCTAATAACCAATATGACTGGTGAGTTGTCCGCCCTTACTCCTTCATTCGTGCCCTTACTCCTTCATTCGTATCCTTAATGAGTTTGTTCGCCTTGCTGATGGATCTTTTGTTCCCATCAGTGGTCAAAGTTCCTGTCATTTATCCCCTGATATTACTTTCTCTTCTGTATGTTATGTCCCTAAACTTGCATGTAACCTTCTTTCTGACTATCGACTAGCCTCATAACTCAACAATGGTGTTGTTTTCTTGCCACATTCTTGTTATTTGCAGGACCTGCATATGAAGAAGATTTTTGGCTGGGGGTATGGGCGTGGTGGCCTCTACTACTTTGGCGACTTTCCATCGTCCGGAAAGTCATCCCCATTGAAAGACAATGTGTTTTTACTTTCGTCTGTTTTGTTAGATTCTCTTAATTGTAGTTTTTCTTCCAAAACACTAGATTTGTGGCATGCTCGTCTTGGTCATGCGAATTATTTCCCAATTTTAATAAAGCTTGCAATGACTCTTCCTTTCGTTGTGTTGTTTTTGAATTGTCTAACCATACTCATACTTCATATGTTCCTCGTATGCATCATTCTCGACAGGTATTTGACCTTGTTTACTCGGATATCTGGGGGCCCTCACCTGTCACATCTCTCTCACAGCATCGCTACTATGTCACGTTCATCGATGACCTCACCCATTGTATGTGGGTCTACCTAATGAAAAATAAGTCTGAAGTCTTTTCCCACTATCGTACCTTTCTCCACACGGTCAAACCCAATCCAATACTATTGTGCGGGCTATTCGATCAGACAATGAACTAGAGTATATATCAGGCGACTTTTGGGCTGAACTGAACAAAGGTGAGATCCTCCAACAGCTCACCTGCCCATGCACTCCTGAGCAGAATGGTGTGGCAGAACGTAAAAATTGCTACCTCATCTCAGCAGTACGGTATTTGCTTTGAGGGATGGGAGTTCCTAAAACCTTTTAACACATGGCTCTTCTCACCGCCACATACCTTGTCAATAGGACTCCCAGTCGTATTATGGGGGGCAAGGCACCATTACATGTTCTTCAGCCTGATAGTGTCCTATTTTACCTACTTCCTCTGGTATTTGGGTGTACCTGTTTCATTCAGAACAAAAGTCCGACACGCACAAAACTTGATGATAAGGCGATTCGTTGTGTATTCTTGGGCTACTCCTTCATGCCCAAAGAGTATCGGTGTTATGACCCTCTCATCCGACATTATTATCATACCATGGATGTTACTTTTTTGGAAACTGTCCCATATTTTTCAGGCACTTCCACGACTCCATTTGCTCACGAGGACCCAGAGACTAGCCCTCATCCTATTCCAGTCTTTGATCTATCTATTCTTTCTGTCTCTGTGGTCCCCTCTGAGCCTGCAGTTCCTTTTGATCCCAAGTCTCCTATCGCCGGACACCCGATCACTCAAACGTATGCTCGGCACCCACACTCTGCTGCACCCCTGTCAGATCCTTATTCGGATTCAGGTACTGTCTCACTTCCGTCTTCGTCCATTATACCTACTCCCCGTTATCCAACCCGTGATAGATGACCTCCAAATTGCTTAACTTTTAAATGTTCCAACAACCATCCCATTTCCAAATATATTTCCTATAAGAGTCTGACCACATCCTATAGAGCCTGCCTCAGTGCAGTTGACTTGGTATCAATTTTTCGAACTGTTCATGAAGCTCTCCAGAGTCCTCATTGGGTGACTTCCATGAAAATGTAAATGGATGCCTTGGAGCACAACCGCACGTGGAAACTTGTATATCTTTCACCGAGGGTGCGAACTGTTAGTTGTAAGTGGGTCTTTACTATCAAGTATTTGGCTGATGGTACTGTTGACAGGTATAAAGCTCGTCTTGTGGCTAAGGGTTTCACGCAGGTTCCCGGCAAGGATTTTGGTGCTACCTTTGCATCTGTTTCCAAGCTCACCATGGTTTGCCTTATTGTCTCTCTGGCTGTCTCTTATTCTTGGTCATTGTATCAGCTAGATGTTAAGAATGCTTTTCTGAATAGGGACCTGACTGAGACTATCTATATGGATCCACCACCTGATTTTTGGGTTGAGGGGGAGTATTCTGGGAAGGTCTGTCGTCTTCGCAAGTCCCTATATGGGCTGAAACAATCTCCCTGTGCATAGTTTAGGCGGTTCAGTGATATTGTTGTGTCTTTAGGCCTTACTCGATGCCAGTCTGATCATACATGCTTTATACACCGAAACTCTAGTTGTGAGTGCGTATTCTCTGTGTCTATGTAGATGATATCATTATTATCGGAAACAATACACATGGCATCAATAAAGTAAAACTCCACCTTGGAGTAGCATTTGATGTGAAGGATCTTGGCCCACTCAAGTATTTTCTTGGTATTGAGGTGGCAAGGTCTTGTCGTAGCATCTGCATGTCCCAGATACACGCTTGATCTTCTTAAGGACACGGGGATGTTAGGACGTTGGCCTGCCTACACACCTATGTATTCAAATCAAAAGTTATTTGCAGATGTGGGAGATTTACTACTAAATCAATCGGTATACCAACGCATGGTCTGCTGGCTTATCTACTTGACCAATACCAGGCCAGATATCACGTTTGTAGTAAGTGTGGTCAGCCAGTTTATGCACTCTCAATGGATGACACACCTAAATACAGTCTATCATTTTCTCTGGTATTTGAAGACTTGCCCAAGTATTGGTCTCTTCTTCACATCAGACACTCAATCTAGTCTGTCATATTTTACAGATGCCGATTATGCAGGGTCAAAGAGTGATCGCCGATCTACTTCAGGATTGCGCACCTTCCATGGGAATCATCTTATCTCGTGGAAGAGAAAGAAACAAGCAGTTGTCTCTCGGTCATCCGCTGAAGCTAAATATCGAGCTATGGCACCGGGAACGTGTGAGATTTTATGGTTGCGCTTCCTTATTCAAGAATTGGGGTTCTCCGTCACTGATTCCTCTACTCCATTCTGTGACAACAAATAAGCCATTATACTATCCTCTGACTCGATTCTTCATGAAAGAACAAAGCACATCGAGATTGATATCCACTTCATTCAAGAGAAAGTTCAATAAGGGGTTATCATCCCACAATTTGTTGGTACACGTGATCAGACCGGTGACCAATTCACGAAGTCTGTTGGCACATGACTACTATAAGTTGCAGTCCACAAGCTCGGGCTCATTGATATCTTCGCCCCAGCTTGAGGGGAGTATTGGAATATGTTGGAGTATGGGCTTCAAGACCCATGCTCTAGATAATTCCTAGAAGTCCATATTCTAGTAATTCCCTACCAATGTTCTAAATAGTTCCTAGAAGGTCATGTTCTAGATAGTTCACTGAAGGCCATGTTCTAGAGAGATCTGTTTTTTTCCTAATTCACCCTTATGTATTCCTATATAAACTCACATACCTCTTCAATTATAATACAACAATTATTCTTTACCTAATTCTAGTCAACCAAACCCAATCTTCGGGTACAAAGATCACTTTCTTACGTCCCTTATTGGTCAATTTGACGTATTGAGACATCATCTTCTCAATATTAGCTCGTGTTTTCTCATGGATGGCCTTATTGAATTTTGTTTCTTCTTTCCATCTAAATCCAATCTTTTACTCAAAGGTAAATGGGTTAAATCCATAGGTGATAAAGGATTGAAGCCATAAACCATTTCATGGTGAATATTGTGTAGCTGAATGGATACCTCTATTGTATGCAAACTCAACATGTGGTAAACATTCCTCCCAAGTTTTTAAGTTTTTAGAAATCAAGACACATAACAAAGTTCTTAGAGTTCTATTGACAACTTTAGTTTATCCATCAATTTGGGGATGGCAAGTAGTTGAAAATAACAACTTAGTCCCTAACTTAGATGACAAAGTTTTTCAAAAGTAACTCAAAAAATTTGTATCCCTTACTGAAACAATTGTTCTAGGCACGCCATGCAATCTAACAATTTCTCTAAAGAACAAATCATCATCATGATAAACATCATCAGTTTTGTGGTAGTGTATAAAATGAGCCATTTTTTAAAACCTATCTATTACAACAAAATTAAAATCCCTCTCCCTCTTAGGCCTTGGTAGCCCCATTACAAAATCCATTGAAATATCAATCCATGGTTCATGGGGAATAGGCAAAGGGGTGTACAATCCATGGGGGGTTCAATCTAGACTTAGCTAATTTACATGTCACGCATCTATCACATACCCAAATTATATCAGGCTTCATGTTCGGCCAATAAAAGTGATCTTGCATAACATCATAAGTCTTAGCAATCTCAAAATGTCCCATTAATCCCCCATCATGAAATTATTTCACAAGTAGCTTTTGAATAGAATACATAGACATGCACAATTTATTTTCACGAAAAAAGAAAATCATCATGCCTATAAAATTTCTAAAAGTGATCTTGCATAACGCCATATAAGTGTTTCCAAAGTCATGATCACGGTCATACAACTCCTTAATATGTTCAAAACCAAGTAACTTAGTTTTCAACATAGAAATAAAGTCATACCTTCGAAAAAGGGCATCAACAACCACATTCTCATTACCTTGTTTATACTTGATCACGTATGGGTATCTTTTTATGAACTCAACCCATTTGGCATGTCTTTTATTCAGCTTTTGCTGACCTTTCAGGTGCTTTAAGGATTCATATTTCGTGTAAACCACAATTTCTTTTGACTATAGATAATGTTGTCAATTTTCTGAAGCTCGTACCAACACATACATCTCCTTGTCATAAGTTGGGTAGTTCAAGGTAGCACCACTCAGCTTCTCACTAAAGTATACAATGGGTCATCCTTTTTGCATCAACACGACTCCAATACCTACACCAGAAGCATCATACTCAATCTCAAAATGTCTTAGCAAAATTAGGCAAAGAAAGTAAATGAGCTTGAGATAACTTCCTCTTTATTAGCTCGAATATCTTGTCTTTATCTTCTCCCCACTTGAACGATACATTTTTCTTGATCACCACTGTGATAGGGGCGGTTAGACTACAAAAGTCTCACACAAAACTCGATACTAACTGGTTAGACCGTGGAAAGCTCCTCACTTGGCTCATTGTTTTAGACATTGGCTATTCCTTGATTCCCCTCACCTTCTCTTCATCTACTTGAATGCCATTCCTGCTTACAACAAACCAAGAAACACAAGCTTGCTCTCGCAAAAGGTGCACTTCTTAAGGTTTGCATAAAGCTTCTCCTTTAGAAGAACTTCTAACACATTTCTAATATGCACAACATGCTCATCTAGATGTTTCTTGTAGATTAAAATGTCATCAAAATAAACTAATACAAATTTTCCAAGGAAAGCTCATAAAACATGGTTCATAAGTCTCATGAAGGTACTAGGGGCTTTAGTTGAACCAAAATGCATAACCAACCGTTCATACAATTCGTACTTAGTCTTGAATGCACATTTTCACTCATCTCCTTCTTTCATACGTATTTGATGATATCCACTTCTTAGATAAACCATAGAAAATAAACATGCACCATGCAATTTATCAAGCATATCATCTAACCTAGGAATAGGGTGATGATATTTTACCATAATATTGTTGATTGCTCTACAATCAGTGCACATCGTCAAAGTTTTATATTTTTTGAGTACATGTAGCATGGGTAAAACACTTGGACTCATGCTCTCTCGAGCGTGTCCCTTGGCTAGTAGCTCGTTCACTTGCCTTTGCAATTCCTTAGTCTCCACAGGGCTACTTCTATAGGCTGGCCTATTTGGTATGGCAGCTTCGGCCACAAAGTCAATCTGGTGTTCAATGCCTCGAATGGGTGGTAATCCCATGGGTAACTCTTCGGGCATAACATCCTCAAATTCCTGCAAGAGAGAAACAACTTTGTTTGGTAGTTCACTAGTTAGATCATTATTAGAGATTAGAGCTTCCTTTACAAAAGTACAATTATAGAAACATGAGAATTTAAAGCACTCTTGATCTCACTCTTTGGGCCAATCATACTTTTTTTTCTCTCTCATTCTATTTTCCTCTTTTTTTTGATATGTTTTTCTCTCTCGGCCTCTTTTCTTTCTCTCTCTCTCTCTTTCTTTTCCTCTCAACTCTCTCAATTTACATTGGCCGTCATTGACCTATTTTGGAGGTAAAGGTAGAAGTACAATATCCCTACCTCTATGACTAAATGAATAACTATTCGTATGCCCATCATGGGTTACATTTCTATCAAATTGCCTTGGCCTTCCAAGAAGGATATGGCATGCATCCACGGGCATTATGATATGAATTCTTGCCGAATTAGTAGTAAAACCCACACTAATTAAAGATTCAAAAACCAGATTTAAAAGGGTCGAATTTATTGTGCTTTCGCCTCAAGACAACTTGTGTCAACTAACGAGAAGTTATGATTTATGTAACCGAGAATGCCACCAAATGATCGTATGAAAGCAACTTGTGCTAGCCAAAAATCCAGGATAAGTTCTTAATAATCAACGCCACTTAACCCAAGAGAAAAGATAAGTTGAAAAATTAGTTTTAAATCAAACGAGAGAACTAATCTCACATAAAATTGCATAAAAAATTGCGTGTATTACAAAGAACTCGTGCCCCTTTATATAGGAGTAAGGGAGTCAAAATTTGGGACTAATTCTCCACTAAGAATCTAATTCTAACTAGATAAACATAACTAAAAAGTTTCCTAATCTATTAGGTATGGATATGGAAATATCCAAGTCTAGATAAGTGATAATTATATAATATCCTTATCTATTGATTTGGATGGTGAAAGAATATCTTTGAATATGGAAGGAATCCTTTTGGATGATCTTTGGGAAGAATTTTCCTTATCCATTGAATCCTTGGACTTGGTATTGTTCTCACTTGCCCTTGGACTCCAACAAACCACACCACACGTGCACTATTGAGTTGGGCTTTCTTCTTGGGGGCATGACTTGGATCATGGTAATGGGCCGGACTTCTTCAATTGGGCCATGAGGCCCACCAAGCATAAATGGGCCTTGGGGGTCTATTCTTCTCTCTTTGAGCCCAAGTGTCTTGGATCATCAAGTTCAATGCCTCCTTAAACTTCTTTGCTCTTAGGCGTGTAATTGGGCCTTCTTGAAGCCTTAATGGATCATGACATGCAGCTACCAACTTGTTATCTTTGGGTTCCATTTGCACGACCTCTTGGTCCACGTCACTAGTAGGTTTGGGTGCAACTTGGGTTGCATCTTTCTTCTCTTTTTGGAAAGGATTTCTCCTGAAATCATCACCTACATCAAACGGAAGTAAGTCAACAACATTGAAAGTAACACCAACATTATACTCACCGGGTATATCCAATTTATAGGCGTTGTCATTAATCCTTGACCACTTGGAATGACCCATCTCCTCTTGGCATGAGCTTTGATTTTCTCTTTTCTGAAAACCTTTCCTTCCTCAGATATAACCATACCCAGTCACTTGGTTTGAAAATCACCTTCTTTCGACCCTTGTTGGCCAGCTTGGCGTATTGAGATGTTCTCTTCTCAATATTAGCTCGTGCCTTCTCATGAATGATTTTCACAAATTCAGCATTCTTCTTTCCATCTAAATTCAATATTTCACTCAAAGGTAAATGAGTTAAATCCATAAGAGATAAATGATTGAAACCCTAAAATTTTTCGAAAGGTGAATATTGTGTACCTGAATGAACCCCAATTATATGCAAATTCAACATGCGGTAAACATTCTTTCCAAGTTTTCAAGTTTTTAGATATGAGCGCATGCAACAAAATCCCTAAAGTTCTATAGAAAACTTCAATTTGTCAATCAGTTTAGGGATGGCAAGTAGTTGAAAACAATAACTTAGTCCCTAACTTAGACCACAAAGTTTTTCAAAAGTAACTCAAGAGTTTTGCATCCCTATCAGAAACAATAGTTCTAGGCACACCCATGCAATTTAACAAATTCTCTAAAGAGTAAATCAACGACATGAGAAACATCATCAGTTTTGTTGCAATGTATAAAATGAGCAATTTTCGAAAACCTATCCAAAATAACAAAAATTGAATCCCTCCCCTTCTTAGACCTTGGTAACCCCATAACAAAATCCATTGAAATGTCAATCCACGATTCATGGAGAATAGGTAAAGGGGTGTACAATTCATGATAGTTCAATCTAAATTTAGCCAACTTACATGTCGCAAATTTATCACATACACGAATAACATCATGTTTCATATTAGGATAATAAAAATGATCTTTCATAATATCATAAGTTTTAGCTATCCCAAAATGTTCCAATAATCCACCACCATGAGTACAAGTAGCTCTTACATATAACACATAGGCATGCATAAACAATTTTCACGAAAAAGAAATCCATCATGCCTATAAAACTTCAAAAAAAAACTTTTCACATGCTAATTATATCTTGCTAAAGTCGTGATCAGCCTCATGTAAACCCTTGATATGCTTAAAATCAAGTAACTTAGTTTCTAACATAGAAATAAGGGAGTACCTTCGATAAAGGGAATCAGTAACCACATTCTCCTTACCTTGCTTGTACTTCATCAAATAGGGAAATTTCTCGATAAACTCAACCCATTTGGCGTGTCTCCTGAGCTTTTGCTGGCTCTTGAGGTGCTTCAAGGACTCATTGTCCGCGTGGATCACAAACTCCTTTGGCCATAGATAATGTTGCCAATTCTCTATATCTCGAACTAAAGCATACATCTCTTTGTCATAGGTTGGGTAGTTCAAGGTAGCACCACTCAACTTCTCCCTAAAGAATGCAATTGGTCGTCCTTCTTGCATTAGCACTGCACCAATACCTACATCAGAAGCATCACACTCAATCTCAAATGTCTTAGCAAAGTTAGGCAAAGAAAGTAAAGGAGCTTGATATAACTTCCCTTTTATGACTTCAAATGCTTTCTCTTGCTCTTCTCTCCACTTGAATGACACATCCTTCTTGATTACAGCCGTGATGAGGGCGACTAGGATACTGAAGTCACACATGAAATGCCTGTAAAAGCTAGCAGAGCCGTGAAAACTCCTTACCTGATTCACGGATGTGTGCATTGGCCACTCTTTTATGGCCCTTACCTTCTCTTCATCCACTTTAATGCCATTCCT
>JAOWBN010185102.1:0-16450 GCA_028565015.1 Pinguicula moranensis
GTTTGCGGGCTGAAAAATCCAGCCCGGCACGCGCACGTTTTAGAAACGTGCGCGTGCCAAAAAACGCACGTTTTTTAAACGTGCGTGCCTAGCCCGGCATGCATAAAAAACGTGCCATGCCGGGCCAGCCCGCGTGCAAATGGACCACGCACGTTTGCACGTTTTCTATTTATTTTTATTTTTTTTATTATTATTTAATCAAAATATTAGTGTAATTTAAATAAAAAAATTAGATGCGGTCTAGCCCGCACCGCACGCCAACCCGCACGGCAAGCACGGTTTGCGGGTTGGATTTTTAAGCCCAGCACGCGCACATTTTTTATGCGTGCCGAGCTAAGCACGCACGTTTTCTGGAAAAAAAAAATCTAGCACGCACGCACGTTTTAATGCGTGCGGTTTAGGCACGTTTGCACATTTTTTCCGTGCGTGGCGTGCCTAGCCTGTTTGCACGCGCACGTTTGCCTATCTCTAGTAGAGGAGGGGAGGTATTCTCAGGGGGATCAAGAAAGACAGAAACAACAAGAGTATCAATAGAGGGAATGGGAGTAGAGTTATGAAATGGAAAACAAGTCTCTTCAAACCTTGCATGACGAGAGGTGGAGATATCAAGGCAGCGAAAGCCTTTATGGGAGGAGTTGTATCCAAGAAAAACACAAGGAAGACTACGACCAAATAGATGAAAGTGAACATAACAGGGAGTGGAACCATAAAGCAACTCAAATGGAGAGATACCAACAAGGAGAGGGGATGACAACCGGTTGATGATGTAGGTCGCAGTACCGAACATATCAACCCAATAGTGAAGGGGGGTGAGAGTGAAAGAGAAGAGTAAGACCCATTTCAGTAATATGTCTATGTTTACGCTCAGCCCGACCATTTTGAGCAGGTGTATACGGAAATGAAAGTAAATGATGAATACCATGAGTGCGAAGATAGGTTTAAAACCAATGGCTAGTGAATCCTGAGCCATTGTCACTTTGAAACTTTTTGAGAGGAGTACAATATTGTTTTTCAGTAAAAAGATGGAAGTGAATGAATGTTTCATAAAAGTTAGATTTGTGCTTTAAAGGGTAAAACCAAGCAAAGCGTGAGCAATCATAAATGAAAACCACATAATAGCAATAACCATGCAAAGATGTGGTGGGAGAAAGGCCCCAGAGATCACAGTGAATCAATACAAGCGGCTTAGTAGCTCGCTTTTCATTTAATACAAAAGGAAGCTTTTGGCTTTTGGCCCTTTCACAAGAAACACAAATATGGGGAGAAGGGGGAAGGGAGCTAAGAAAAATACAACCCTGACGGTTTAATAATGATACATGACCTAATCGAGTATGCCATATATCAAAGGTGCTATGAAGGTGACAGACCAAAAGAAAAGAGACAAAAGTAGGAGGACTACGTTCTAGTACATATAAACCACCACACGCCATCCGGTTGCCACCAGCTGTCCCGTGTGGCAACTGTGAAAAACAAAACAATTGTTAAGAAATGTCATGGCAAGATAAAAATTAGTGGTGAGCTTACTGATAGACAAAAGATTTTTAGTAATGTAGGGAACAACAAGCACATCAAGTAAGGGCAATTGAGTAGAAACAGGCCCAATATGAGTAATGGATAAAGGAGCACCATTCCAACAATAACACAAGCACTATCTTTATAGTGAGTTGAATGATCAAGAACGGCAGGAGAGGAAGTCATGTGAGTGGAAGCACTAGGATCAATATACCAGTTAGAGAAAGAGCCACCAATGCTAGGAGGTGGTGTAGATGAAGGGCCAAGCAAGCTAGGCTTAGTCGGATATCTCGAAAAGCTGCCAACTAGAGGAGGATCACTGAAAGATGGGACAACAAACCAAGGATGTATAGTTGAAGGCCTGGAATATGGGCCAAATGAAAGCCATGCACGCTACTGCGCAATGGGCTGAGCAATGTGGGACTGTGGCCCAAAATGACTTACTGAGGGCGGCCCAGCATAAGGTAAGAGAGATAATGACAAATGAGACTGTTACTGGCCATAGTGGGCCAGAAAGGATAACCCAGGGGGAGGCCCAGTCGGTGGAAGAGGACCATGTCCTGAAGATAAAAACGACAGCCCAGGCAGAATTCTGCCAATGAGAGATCCCGAAGGAAATATGGTGCTCCCGCCATAACTGATGACGGGGCCGATGGCTGCGACATTGACCAGATGAACGGCGCTGAAAAACTTCAAAGTGGAGTAGCGAGAACCACAGTTGTCGGTATAATGACCGTAATCGCCACAAATTTGACAACATAGAGAATAGCCACGGCCGCAACCTCGACCACCGGAAGGGCCTCGATGGGGGAAGAAAGAGATCGGAGAAACAGTACCTGGGGAATTTGGTGGAGTAAATTGAGGTATGGGCAAGGAATTTGGACATGGTTGTGTGGACAGAGCAGCAGAGGCAAGAGCAGGGATGGAGTTGGGACTCACCGTGCAGCTATAGAGAGCCTAAAATTTTTCTGCACGGCCAATAACATCGCACACGACCGACAAGGGATCATGGGACAGCTAAGAACCGACAAAAGCAGTAAAATCAGGTCCAAGTCCTCTGATGAACCAATGTCTCTGGTTCAAAGAGGTAACCGGACATCCCAAGGCTGCTAACTACTCACACAGAAGGAGAAAATGCCGCGCATATTCTCGAATGGAGACTTGCCCCTTTTGCAACTGTTGTAGCTCATCATGGAGGCTGGGCTCTTGTCCATTTAATGTGATCTGGATTGATTTTGGCAGGATCTGCAGGATCAACAACCGGAGGTTCGATAATGCTACCATCAACATACCCAAGAAGATCAGGCTTATGCAACAAGGTACCAACTTGATTTTTCCAAAACAAATAGTTAGTTGCGTTTAGTTTAACTGTGACCAGATGAGTGAATTCAGAGTAGGACAGGGTGAGGGCAGAGGGATTAGTCGATTGTAGAGCCATTGAGAAAAAGGAAGAATTTGATTTCTAAAAGAAAATAGGGAAAAGTGAGACAAATGAGGAGGATAGGAGATCAGAGTGGAAAAACAAAGGATCGAGGCAGCTGAAGCCAAGAGAGGGCTATGATACCATGATAACCTTGCAAATATAGCTTGAGTCAATCTGTTTTTATGTAGTGCAGTGTGTGACAGTGAGCATTTGCAGAATTATAGAGGTTGATAAAAGAAGACTTCCATTAATTCCAGCTTGTTTCCTTTACACGATACAAGTGAGCATTTATAGCTAAATTGTGAGATCTTGGCTTGTGTTGTTTTGCAGATTTTCTGGACAAATTAGTGCCTGATTTCCTGGAGCAGTTTGTGGAGTGACAGCCGCCTTATTTTCTGGAGGGGAGGTACAAGGAACGGTTGCTGCTTTGTCATAGGTGATGGCTGCTGGATGTGGTAGATTAACAGGATTCACGCTAAAATCACTAAGACAAAGACCTTGATAACAGGCAATAGTAACCAATCCAAGTGAACTCAATCCCACCCAGTATAGAAAGGAAAAGGACACTAAATTAAGTGCAAAGGATAAGATCTTAAGCATGATTATGCCATAACAGAATTTAACTACACATAAAAAAACCATGTGCAACACCAATGATAATAGTTTATAACTTAACAGCTCGACCATTCTAGTCCCAAGATGAGATATTTTTCCTTCCATTTGCCTTCTCTCCCCAAAGAAATGGCCTTTGTATTCCTTTTAATCTTTTTATGCATGGGTCATTGTAAGTCGACATATAATAAGTAGGAAGTTGGGAAAGGGTAGCTTCCAACATTATGATCCATCCCCCCAAGACAAGTGTCTGTTTTCCCAACAGTCGAGTCGTTTTTGAAAACTTTTGATTATTGGCTTCGAGAATTTATTCTACTTTGGGTTCCTTCGCATAGGTAATCCCAAATAGTTGAATAGTATGTTCTCTAACTTGTACTGAAGGATGCTGGCAAAGATATCTAGGCCTTGATCTGGTATGTTCAACCCATAGTCAAAGTTAATTAGTATTGACTTGGAATGATGACTCTATGCTATGCTACCTATTAGAGGTGGGCATCCCTATCGCACGGTTTACGGGTTGGATTTTCCAGCTCGGCATGCGTACGTTTATAAAATGTGCGTGTGCCAAAAAATGCATATTTTTTAAATGTGCGTGCCTAGCACGACAGGCACAAAAAACGTGTTGTGTCGGGGCAGTCCGCGTGCAACAGGGCACGAACGTTTACACATTTTGAATTTCCTTTTAATTTTTTTGGATTATTTAATAAAAATAATAGTGTAATTTAAATGAATTTTTCAAAATATAAAAATTCAGGTGCGGGCTATCCCACACCGCATGCCAACCTGCATGGCACGCACGGTTTGCTGGCTGGATTTTTAAACCTGGCACATGCACGCTTTGTAAAACGGGTGGGTATTACACTTACATTTTCTAAAAAAAAAAATTGGCCCGCACGCACATACGTTTTAATGTGGATGATTTAGGCACGTTTGCACATTTCCACATTTTTCCGTGTGTGTCATGCCTAGCCCGTTTGCACGCGCACGTTTACCTGTCTTACCTATTTATTTCATTGGCAATAAATATAAAAAATCTGTTTTTATTTTATTTCTTCTGTTAAGATTTCTTCTTTATTTTTTGTTACTTGATGGAAATAAATGAGTTTCTAGTTAATGTTATTTTTTTTGGGGATAGGTAAATGTTTGAATTTTAAATGGTCAAATGGCAAAGTTACACAGTACAATGAAATTCATGGGCTAAGCCCAACAGATACTAATGCAGATTACATATCATATCAAGTCATTTTTCGAAGAATTTGGATCAGGCCCTACAGGCCCAAACTGATTTTCAGCCCAATCACTCTGGCCCCATTTCATTCAAATTTGCCTCGAGAAGACAAATCTTCTTGGACAGTGAAACATGATAGATTTCTCTGTTCTGTTACTTACTGTCGGTATGCAGACGCGAGAACGGTGGGCCGGCGCGTGGGAGCGTGCCAAAGTCTAGCGGAGTTTTGTTGGTCATAAAATAAAGAGAGGCAGAGCCTGTCTCTCAGACGGAGGAGTGAAATCGCTGGAGGTCAAGGTGGGGCGGCCGAGAACTGGCATATCTGAGCTTGGAGGAGGAAAGCCGACAACAGAGGCTGGCGGAACTGATATGTGCAAATGTCTGGATCTGGTCCTTCAACCACTGGCTAGATTTCCAGGTAGAGGACGGCGGAACAATTAAGAAAGCGGAAGACGACGAAGTAAGAAAATGGTGGTGGAGTCGTGCCCCTCCGGCCATTGGATGGAATGCACAAGTAAGAAAATGGTGGACGACGGTGGGGGGCGCGACCCCGCACCCCTCTATCTTTGGGGACGAAAAAGCAGAAGAGAGAGGCACAAGATTCAGATAAACTAATAGATGACCAGTGTTACGTACGAATAGATCTCGATGCTTACATAGGATGGTGAAAGTAGAAACCCTACATAAAATAGAAGGCTTTATGGCCTTGCACCACGAGCAACTGTGGCTTGTAATGAATTAAACATAGACAATATCCAAAGAGCAAATTAATGTAATGGTTTAAACTTGGATTGTGTCAAAACAATGAAGCAAGAGGGACACACTATCAGATTGGCTCCGGAAACCAAATTTATTCATTAATATTATTTATTTATCAATTTATGATTAGTTATTTTACTCCCCTTTAGTTTCATAGCTTAAGCTCATTACATAATTAGCATTAGCATGAGTACGGAATCGGGCAAAAGGGAGTTACGCTTACGCCTCCAATAATTTGACCTAGGTTTTAAAAGTATAAAAATAAATTAGAATATACATAGAAAGCTTAAAGCCTTTTGTGTTAGAAGTTGCCAATTGTGAATTGGGCTAAATAATCCCATACTAATGGGAAAGGAAATTTTCAATTTAATAAGAAAATCTAAAAGCGATTGCAGTTTTGCCTGGAGCCCAATTACTTTCCAATCAAAGCCCATTGCTTGAGACTGTTGGCTCGATGAAAAAGAGAATGGGCAATGCCTGTTATTTATTTGCCTGTCGCTTTGCCAGTATATTATTTTCAGTCTGTTGATTCTTAAACCCTAATTTCAGCTGCTAGAACCAATTAAATCATCTGTGTGAAGTTATAAGCAGGGTTTGTATCTTGAAACTTGAAGGTTAATGTTAATTTAATTGGGAAGATGGAGCAAAATAATGGGAAAGATGGGAGACGTACGAAGTCCGACAGCAGGAACTCGTCGGAGATGTTCGCTTCCTGCTCGTTCTCTAGCCTAGGCCTCCACCCTACGTTATGCGAACAGCTCAAAGGCAACTTATCGATCCTGTTTCTTTTTTCATTTCAATTATTATTGGGCTAAAAGCTGCGCGATAATTGTGATTTTCTTTGTGGTTGGTTGGCTGCGAAACAGAGAGGTTGGCTTTCGAGGTGCCGACACATGTGCAGGCGCAGGTCATTCCCGTCGTCCTGTCAGGCCGTCACGTGTAGTTTTCTCCCCTATCTGCTCTGAAAGTTCAATTTTTGGTGTCGAGATTTGGATAGTTGTAGAAGTTTTTGACAATTATGGTTGGAATGGCAAAACCAGGCTTGTGAATGCAGCAACCGGAAGTGGGAAGACGGTAGCGTACCTGGCTCCTATTATCCATCTATTGCAGAAATATGATCAACGAATTCAGCGATCTGATGGTACTTTTGGTATGTTTTCATCTTGTTATTAAGTAATATGTTTTCATCTTGTTATTAAGTAATATGTTTTCATCTTGTTATTAAGTAATATGTTTTCATTATTTATTATTGCTCCTTTACATTGCTTTGTTTCTGCTTGGCCTTTGCCGTAAGAAGTGAGTTTGCTCTGTTTCCCATATCCATATATAAGGTTATATGCAACTCAAGATTGAATTTTGATAGATGGGAAACCTTTTTATTTTTAAAATTTCGGATGAGAGATTATTAACTTGCATGTGATTGTGATGCCTTCGTGTGGAATTTGATGGGATAAGGTATAGGTTAATAGGGACATGGAATGCAATTCTGCAAAGGTTACATTTGATGAGCCTCGAACTATTAAGCTTCATTCTTATTAGTGCTTCAATTTTCTGGTTACTGGATTCGAGTGGAAAGCTTTATTTTTCATGTTATTATGAATGCATAGTCTTCTTTTGCTTCTGTTATTCTCTCAATGTTCTACGTAGAATCTCTCTAATGTTGTTCAATCTTCCCAACAGCGTTGGTTCTTGTACCAACGCGTGAATTGTGCATGCAGGTATATGAAATTTTGCAGAGGCTGCTGCACAGATTTCACTGGATTGTTCCTGGATATATAATGGGTGGCGAAAGCAGGTCGAAGGAGAAAGCTAGGTTACGGAAAGGTGGGCATTTTGTTTTTTTGTTGTCATGCTATTGAGATTAGAGCTTGTTGGTGGTCAGCTTGATCCCTTGATTTACTTGTATATATCTTATTGGCGTGCAATGAACTTAATGTTGTAACAGTTGGAAGTGGCCATGGTCCAAAATCTCCATTCTGTATCCTTTTGGTTCTGAGAAAACTGCAGTCAGTATATTTAACATGACAACTTGTAAAGCACTAAATTATTGCTCGCAAGGTGAAGTGAAAATATGATTACTTCTGTATTCCTTATTAGCTCATTATGCTTTGTCGAAAGCAGGAACTCTCGTGATATTTTCAACTGCTATATGTTATTTTCTAGCAAATAGAAAGAGGAGGTATTTTCTTCTTTGTTCCATTTCTTGTAATGGAACATAGCAGTTCATTGCCTATAGTAGGAGCCACAACAAATTTATGCCTCTAACTTTGAAGATAAATGTTCGTGCAGATCTCTCATGAATCTTTTCACTAGTCATATATCTGTAAGCTTGAATAGGTTTTCTTCCAGGTGTATCTATTCTTATCGCGACACCAGGGCGTCTCTTAGACCACTTGAAAAATACTTCATCATTTCAACACTCAAAACTTCGCTGGATAATATTTGATGAAGCTGATAGGTATTGCGTACAAATCTTCTATTTGTGGCCTTAGATACTAGTTTTTTAGTCCCTTAATAGGCTCATTTTCCTGATAGGATTTTGGAACTAGGTTATGGGAAGGAGATAGAAGACATACTTAACTGTTTGGGCTCAAGACAACGTGAAAATTTTGCCCTGCAAAATTCTGCTCTGACATGTGAAGTTCAGATGCAGAATTTGCTGTTATCAGCTACCCTGAATGAAAAAGTAAATCATCTAGCTAAGATTAGTTTAGAGTACCCAGTCATGATTGGTCTGGATGACAAGAAGATTTCAGAGAGTCAAAATTTTGATCGAATTTCTCTTGAATCTGATGTGGTTGATGTAGTAGAAGAATCTGAAAAAATGGCAAGTTTTTCGACAGAGGAATATAAGATTCCTGCTCAGCTTGTTCAGAGGTTCGTCAAAGGTATAAGATGAATCACTTGACTCCCTTCACTACTAATCATATTATTTGCTATGTTAGTATTCTGATAGTTCCTTGTCAACAGTTCCATGTGGTTCGCGACTTGCAGTCCTTCTCTCCATTTTAAAGCATCTTATCGAGAGAGAGGCTTGCGGGAAGGTTATGTTGTACTTCCACAGCCAAACTATTTTTTTTAGTACATTCTTCATTTGTGTTCATTACCTCTATTTTGCAGTCTGCTAGAGATTAATCTATTTATCTTTTGAAGCCACAAACAAGTTAACCACCTTGCTGCAATGGATTACTGTTCATCTCACATATTGACTGCTGATTTCATTCAGTCACTGCTGACTATACTCTCTTTTCTTCAGGTTGTGGTTTTCTTTTCGACTTGTGATGCTGTTGATTTCCATCATTATATGCTCAATGAATTGCAGTGGGCTTCCGCATCACAGCCAGATTCAGATAAACAAATATTCTTAAGATGCAATACCTTGCGGTTACACGGGAAGATGAATCAGGACGATCGCAAAAAAGCATTCAAGACATTCAAAACCGAGCAATCAGCTCTTCTCTTATCCACAGATGTTTCCGCGAGAGGCCTGGATTTTCCCAAAGTTAGATTCATAATACAATATGATTCTCCAGGAGAGGCAACTGAGTATGTGCACAGGTATATCACTTATTCCATTTAAATTCCCGCTGATCCTTGACTTAGTTTTCTTCATTGTAACAACATTTATTCCTCAGAAGCATACATAGGCCAACCTGGTCTTGATCTCCCATTTCTGTAAACACTTGGAACATTTAGATCTTGTGTTGGACATTTGATCTGCCCTTTCTGATCAAATTGCTATGAACCAGAGTTGAATAGCACAAGTGTGAATAAACCCTAAAATCTTTGGCAAGTTAGAGGGAAGCAATGAGGTCTACATAGTATTGTCTTTATGGAATTTGAAGACTTTCTACTCAGTCTAATGAATTCGTCTTGCAAGTTAGTCATAGTGTTGGAAGATGGACCTAAGCCCATATTCTAGAATAGTCTTTATAGTCTTATTTATTTTCAAAATTGCCCTTGTACTAGTCTATATAAACTCATGTACTTTTATGATTCAAGACAATACATTTTACCTGAATTTTATTTGATATCAGAATCAACTTTAGATCCCCAAAACCGTCCCCCTCTTTCCCAAACCCTAAAAAATCGCCAATCCCCCTAACCCTAGCTACCCGCCGCTACCTTCCACCCCAAAACCCTAATAACTGTTGCTCCCTTTCTGAAAACTGCGTTCCCGCCTCCTATCAGCAATTGCCGTCTTGCAAGCAGTCAACCTGGCTACAAATATGAGTTTGTTGGCTCTCCAATCATGGAGTGAGAACCATATTTCTTTGTTCTATGTTTATGGAAGACCTGTCCGGTCTCTATCCTTGTATTTAGAACATCGGTCTGATCTCCATTGTCTTCTTCGCCGCGTTATCCAGAGCGGAGTGTGTTTTGTGCCTGTAGTAATTTTTTTTACCTTTGTTCCCGTGATTATTTTATTCGTTATCATGGTGGATCCTTCGAAAGAAAATTTACCAAAAGATACTTCAACGGGGAAGCCTTCCGAATCTCACGCAGATTTATCTCTCGTACACACGATGGCGCAGCGTGTGACTAGTGTTCTGGTGAACGGGAAGAATTTTCAGGCATGGTCTAACAGTCTTGAGTTATTTTTGGGGGGTAAACGGAAGCCGAGTTAGCTTCTTGATGCAAAGAAGCCCTCGGAGCAATCTGATGTGAAGGCATATGAAGATTGGTGTGTTGATAACTCTGTGATTCTAGGGTGGATGTTTTACTCCATGGAAGCATCAATATACGATATGTTTTATGTTTCATACGATGGTATCCAGTCTCTAGGGCTGACCTCAAAAGGATTTCATGGTAAGTCCACTAATCCTGCTTGGATTCTTGATTTGGAGCAAAAAATCATGACTAATGAGTTGGTCCACTTTTATTTCCCCGTTTACCCCATAAATGAGTATGTTCGTATTGCTAATAACTCTTCTATCCCCATTGAAAATCAAGGTCATTCTATATTGTCTTATTACATCAATTTCTCATCTGTTTATTTGCTTTTAGCCTTTTAGTGTTTATCGACTTGCTTAAGAGCATAATTGTGCTGCGTTTTTCAGCCTCATTCTTGTTATTGGCAGGACCTGAATATGAAAAAGATTTTTGGTAGGGGGCATGAGCGTGGTGGCCGTACTATTTTTGTGATCTCCCGTCATCG
Organism: Pinguicula moranensis; assembly: GCA_028565015.1. Taxonomy (NCBI): domain Eukaryota; kingdom Viridiplantae; phylum Streptophyta; class Magnoliopsida; order Lamiales; family Lentibulariaceae; genus Pinguicula; species Pinguicula moranensis. The sequence continues at coordinate 10,693 of JAOWBN010185102.1, forward strand.
AGGATGTCGTCCTATTGCAAGCTAGTGTATCTTCATTTCCTTTTGTTTTATCCAACTCTAGTAAGTGTCTTTTCTCCAAGAACATTCAATTTGTGGTATGCGCGTCTTGGTCATGCAAACTTTCAGTATCTATGTTGATTATTTCCTGTTTTTAATAAAGCTTGCAAGAATTCTTATATTCGCTGTGTGGTTTGTGAATTGTCTAAGCATACCCATGCATCTTATATTCCTCGTATGCACCAAGTACCCAATGCTTTTGATCTCATTCATTATGATATTTGAGGACATTCACCTGTTACCTCCTTCTCACAGCACCACTATTATTTCATATTCATAGATGATTATATGCGATGCACTTGGGTTTATCTTATGAAAAAGAAATCAGAAGCTCTCATTTTCGCACTATTTTTGCAAATGGCTAAAACTCAATTTTATACATGGTGCGTAACATTCGATCTAACAATGGTAGAGAAAATATTTAAGATGAATTCAAGACAGAACTTAATCAATGTGGCATCCTTCAACAACTCACTTTTTCCTATACTCCTTAACAGAATGGTGTAGCGGAACACAAGAACCATCATATTATGTTCATCGTTCGGCGTCTTCTTCGAAGTGATAGGGTACCTAAGACTTTCTGGCATATGGCCGTCCTCACCGCTACTTATCTTATTATTAGGACTCCTAATCGGGTCCTATATGGTAAGGCCCATATTTTTAAGTCAGGTAGCATGCTTTTCCCTCTTGTCCCTCGAGTGTTTGGGGGGCATTTGCTTTGTTCAAAACAGAAGTCCTACCCGTACTAAACTTGATGAGAAGGTTGTTCGGTGTGCCTTTTTGGGGTATTCCTCTATGTCCAAAGGCTATCGATGTTATGATCCTATTACCTGCCACTTTTATCACTATTTGTATGTTACATTCCTGGAGACCGTTCCTTATTTCCCACGTTCTACTTCCTTTATGGAAGTCCCAGTTCATTTGGTTGCAGAAGTCCTTCCCATCCTATCCCAATTTTTTATCCTCCATTTGTTCCCACGAATTCGACTCCTCCAAATCCGACTCCCATTTAGACATTTTCAACGGCCACGCTCCACTGCACTCTCGTTAAAGTCTTCATTGGATTCAAGTATTGTATCCCATTATCCTCCATCTCTTGATATTGTTGCCCCAAAATATCCTACCTGTAACAGGCGCCCCTTAATCGTTTGACTTTTACATGCTGTACAGACCACCTTTTTCTAAGTATATATCTTACCAGGGTCTGTCAAAATTCTTCACTTTTTCATAAGTGCAGTGGATTCTGTCTCTATACCCTAGTCGGTCCATGAACCACTACAGAATCCTCAATGGGTGGCCGCTATGAAAGTTGAAATAGATGTTCTTCAGCACAATCCGACGTGGGAACTTATTTATGGTCGTTCCCCTTAGGGAATGGATTGTAGGCTGCAAATGGGTGTTCAATGTGAAATATTTGGCAGTGGTACTATTGACAGTTATAAAGCCCGGCTTGTGGATAAATGTTTCACTCATGTTTCCGGTTAAGATTTTGAGGCGACTTTTGCACCTCTGACTAAGCTCATTACTGTGACATCAGTTTGATGTCGAGAATGCATTTCTAATTGGGAACCTATCTAAAACTATCTGCATTGATCCACCACTCGGATTTCAGGCTAAGGGGAAGTATTCAAGGAAGTATGCCGCTTCGGAAATCTCTCAATGGGTTTAAGCAGTCTCCTCGTGCTTGGTTTGGTCGCTTCTCACTTTGGGCTTCACTCGATATCAGTCTGAACATACTTGTACTCGTCGTAATTCTCGAGGTTAGTGTGTCATTATCTCAGTTTATGTGGATGATATTATTATTACTGGAGATGATGCACAAGATTTTGATTTAAGTAAAGCGTCATCTCAGGTTGACTTTCGATGTCAAGGATTCGGTCTCCCTTAGTACTTTCTTGGCATTGAGGTGACTAGGTCTCGTCGAGGTATTTCCTTGTCCCAACAAAAATACACGCTTGACCTACGTTGGGACACTGGAATGTTTGGTAGGTCTGTCTCCCTTTCATATGTATCCAAATCAGAAGTTGGCTGCAAATATGAGAGAGTTAATACTAGATTCGTCTGTGTTTCAGTGACTTGTGGGTCGTTTTATCTATCTGTCAAAGTATATCATTTTTCCAGTTAGTGTTGTCAGTTAGTTAATGCAATCACGAAGGACAACACATCTGGATGCATTTTATCAGATTCTGTGGTATCTGAAAACATGTCTTGGTCTCGGCTTCTTCTTTGAATCAACAACTCAGTTCAAACTATCGTACTTTACAGATACTAATCGTCGCTCGACTTTAGGTTTGTACATCTTTTGTGGGAATCACCTTATCTCATGGAAAAGTAAGAAACAAGCAATTGTCTCCCAGTCTTCTACTAAAGCTGAGTACGAGCTATGGTACAAGGGACGTGTGAAATACTGTGGTTTCGTTCTCTCCTTTAAAAGTTGGGGTTCCAAGTCATAGACTCTTCCACTCTGTTTCTATTATAACAAGTCTACTATTATAATGTCCTCAAACATATTGAGGTTGATATTCACTTCGTTCGTGAGAAAGTCAATAAAAAATTATCTCCCCAAAATTTGTCATGTCACGAGATCAAAAAATTGATATGTTCACCAAGTTCATTGCCCTAGAACTCTTGCAATAGTTCATTTGCAAGCTCTATCTCGTTGATATTTTCGCTCAGGACTCTTGCAGTTGTGCAAGTTTATGTATCCATTAGCAAAGGAATTGTTTTATTTTTTATTTTTTATGTTTACTTATTTGCTTTCTTTCATCAAAATAAATATCCTTTTCTAGGGTTTGGATTGGGTGTGGGTGAGTGGGTGAGTGTGAGAGTGGACTAGGGGTGGTCTATTTGTGGTGGGAAAGGTGGTCTGCTGTTTCAGATGAGTTTTCCAAAGGATTTATCCCTTTGGTTAGATGTGGGTGAATATTCTGGTCTTATGCTGACAAGTACCGAATACAGGGTTGGAAGAACAGCCAGGTTGGGTGAGAAGGGGGATTCTTTACTATTCCTGCAACCATCTGAAATGGACTATCTAAAGGACCTGGAAAAACACAAGGTGCTGCTAGCAGAGTATCCCCTTCTGAAAATTCTGAATAGCTTCCCCTTGTACAATTGCACGGACCGGTCTAGCAAGTTTGCATCAATAGAGATGCATCCTCGGTTGCTTACTTTGCAAAGGGGATTAGAATCATTTATATCAGCAGAGGTATTTCGTTACTCTTGACTTTCATGCTCCATCTCTTTAGTAATTGCTCCACTTTTGTTGTCGTTGAATAAATTGTATTGCCTTCTAATGACTCTCCATTTATATTATCTATTAGCCAAGGATGAAGAAGTTGGCAAAAGATGCGTTTTGCTCATGGGTGCGTGCATATACTGCCCATCGTGGGGAGCTGAAACAGATTTTCATGCTGAAGAAACTTCATCTTGGGCATGTGGCTAGAAGTTTTGCATTGAAGGAACAACCTTCTTTAGTTAACAAATCCATTCAAAAGCAAATAAAGAAGAGGAAGAGGAACGATATCCACCAGAAAGTAAAATCGAAGAAGAGAACTGTCTGTAAACCTTAAGTTCCGCGTGTTGCGTTCACTTGCTAGATTGAATCCTGATTTTATGACCAAGTCCCGAATACTCCTGATCGATTGAAGTTTTTTCTTTAAGCTTTTTGGTTTCGATATGACATTCCCTTGGAGATCAAAATATTCATTTCCTGTGGATTCGGAATCTTCTAAGTTTGAAAGTCTGGACTAGAGGTGTACATTTTAGTTCGCGGGTTGAGTACCGACTCATTTTTATTTTATTTTTATTTATCTTTTTTTCTTTTGAAGAGACTAGGTTTCAAATTGTGCTCTCTCGATATTATTGCCTACAACTTTTACTGTTACAGGTTTGTGGGTTCAGAACAGCAAATTGCGAATTCCAAAAATGGACCTACGAATCGAATCGGTTCAGACTCTGGAACCATATGCTTAAATTCTTTGAGGTTTTAAAAAATTCAAGAACAGCCGACTTTTCTTGACATGGTCATTTTGAACAAATACTGGGATATCTAAAGTCAGGCATACGGGCGGTCCCGGTCAAATCGAATCGCCTTGTTTTCAAAAATGTGCTTTGTAATCTAAAACTAGATTGGCCCAATTTTTAATAGGCCAAAATTATTTTCGCCCATTTTTAAAAATTTTGAAATTATATTTGTCCGCTCTTTGAACCATTATATGCTTGTATTTGCATGTTTTTAAAAAAAAAATGAATTAAACCGTTTAAGCCGTTTGAATTAACCCGTTTAAAGTATTTAGGATTTAGGATTTAGGATATCCATTTAAACAATTTATAAGTTCATAAGGTTTGGAGCAGCTTGTATTTATAAATATATATATATATATATATATATAAACTTATTGTACATATTTGTAAACTTAGATAAATATTTATTAGGGGAGGGATCAGCAGCCCCTCCCCCTAGCCCCTATGTAATACCCATCATCCTAGCCGTTCATTTTTAGTAAAATGAATTGCTAGGATGAGTCCAGCGTTCTGCCGTTCGCTTTTCATCATAAAGAACAAAGCAACCGATTATGCCGTTCGCTTCGCTTTTTCACATTCGAACCAATTCCGGTTCTTCTTCTTCGCATCGCTTCCCTGAAATCCTCCGCAGGAACAAATGCAATTTTCCGACGACCGACAACAACAATTTTCCGACGACCGACGGCAACAATTTCCTGGTGGAACGAATTGAGCCAAACCCTCCGCGAACCAATTCCGTTTCTTCTGGGTGAGAGTGAGTGAGAGTGAATGTCTGGAAGGTGTAAGCCGTAAACACCGACCTCACGAACCAATTTTGCCGTTTTGCCGTTCGCTTCGCTTTTCACCCGATTCTGCCGTTCTGCCGTTCGCTTTTCATCATAAATCTCAAAACACCCGGTTCTGCCGTGAATCCCACTAAAACACTTTCTCGACAGAAACCCTCCACAGAGATCGAGTCTAGGAGGTCTGCAACTTTTCGATTCGAAGCTTCTTTTGTTCGTTGCCTGTTTGATATCCAAAATTAGAACGAATTGAAGCGTCTATTTTCCAAGCCAAGCGTCTTCTGTTCGATAGAAGTGAGCAGAATTTTTGAAGCCAAACTCTCCGCGAATTTTCGAATCCAAACACGGGCGACGACGAACACGACCGAGTTGGGCAATATTGGTATTCATCTTCTTTTTTGGCGAATTCGCAGAATTTTTGAAAATTAAATCCTGACCGTTTCCTTCAAAGTTTGGTCTTTTTCATCTTCTGTTTGGGTTTAGTTTCTGCAAGTACAGGAATTGGTATTCATCTTCTTTTTTGGCAATCCTGTGTTTAAGACTATCTTGTATCTTATCCTGATGATTTTGGTGTTCAAAAGATGATGCTTCACAGAAATTACATGTGTTTCTTGTTCGATTTTTTGTGGATGAGCATGATCTATTGATGAGCGTGTTATTTGATAAGCTGTGTGTCTCGGCTTCGTGAGTTAGATAACTTCTTCATTTAGATACTAGTGCTTGATGGATTCGATGCCTTGTGGATGTTCAATTCCCACATGGGTGTTGATCCATGTGTTGCCATTAATTTTAATTTTCATGTGGAGTAACTGTATGCTTTCTGTCTTGCTGCCATTTATCTACTTGGAATCTAAGATGGAACTTCTTTGTTTCAATGATTTCTTTTCTTTGACACA
>JAOWBN010185113.1:0-28682 GCA_028565015.1 Pinguicula moranensis
TTGAACTCTAAGTTGTGTAAATTAGCAAAGATCCATGGTCAAAAGATCTCTGAAATTTTTGTTATGCATGCTTAACATACACTTATGTTTATGCTTCCGCATGTATTTTGCATAATGACACGTAGTGCAGCGTTCGGAGATCTTACAATTTTTATATCCTACCTTTAATAAGTATGTGCTCAAACGATTGAACTACATACGTCTGAATTGTTTCAGTCCATATAGGGATTTATTCAATTTAATCGAATAAATCCCTCGAAAATTTGAACTTTGTGGTTCAGTCACTTTAAACCCTTAAGGGATTTCCATATAAATATAATTTTCTAATGAGCCATATAAATAGGCTGTCACTACATCTATCAGTCGCATTTCGAGTTTTTCATGATTTTCCAGACTTATCAAATAACGAAATATGATTGCATCCATCACATGAGAATAAGTCTCTTCTTAATCAATGCTTGGTCTTTCGGTAAAACCTTGTGCGACAAGTCGTGCTTTATATCTCACGATTTCATTTTTCTCATTTCTTTTTCGCAGAAATACCCATTTATACCGACTAGTTTTATACCTTTTGATATAGGGATTACTGCTCCAAAAACTTCACGTTTCTCTAAAGAACATTTCTCTAAAGTAATTACTTCTTTCCATTTTGGCTAATCATATATGCGCCTATATTCCTCCATAGATGTAAGTTCAATATCCTCATTCTCTTTCATTATATCGCATGCAATAGTATAAACAAAAATATTTTTGACGTTTGTTTCATCTCGATTCCATATTTTTCCCGTTTCGACATAATTTATGGAGATCTCCTCATTTTTAGGTACTTGAATTTCTTCATTTATGTCGTTTGCCTCTTTTGGAGTATTACGTCTCTTCTGGAATATTAAGGATCTCTCCTGGGGTTTTATTTCCTCTTCTGGACCATTCTTTATGTTTGCTTCTTTTCTTTTTTGAGGATTTTTATCTTTGGAATCGATTAGTCTTTCAAGTTTCATGCATGATTTAGACTCATTTGCTGTAGAAATGTGTCCTTCTGGTATATTAAGTTTAATTGGAGCATTTGCAGCTGGTATAAGAGACTTAGTTACCGTCTTCAAGTCGGTAAGCACATCTGGCAATTGATTTGCTAAATTTTGCAAATGAATAATCTTGTGAACTTCAAGTTCACATTGGTGAGAACGAGGATCAAAATATGATAGTGAAGATTCATGCCATGATATATTCCTTTCCAGCTATTTATTTTCTCCCCCTAATGTTGGAAAAATTGATTAATCAAAATGACAATCAACAAATCTTGATGTAAATGAATCTCTAGTTAATGGTTCTAAATATTTAATTATCGAGGGAGATTCATATCCAACATATATTCACATCCTCATTTGAGGACCCATCTTTGTGCATTGCGGAGGAGCAATTGGTACAAATACGCACATCCGAATATTCTTAGATGTGAAATGTTTGGTTTTTGACCATAAACCATTTGCATCGGAGAAAAATTATTATAACTTGTTGGCCTAATACAAATAAGTGTTGCCTCATACAAAATTGCATGTCCCAAAGCAGATACATGGAGTTTATAATGCATAAGCATTGGCCTTACAATCAATTGGAGGCATTTTATAAATAATTCAGCCAAACAATTTTGTGTTTGAACATGTGTAACAGGATGTTCAATGGTTATCCCAATTGACATATAATAGTCATTAAATACTTAAGATGAAAATTCAGCAACATTATCTAGGTGAATTTTCTTTATTGAAAATCAGGAAAATGAGCTCACAAGCGAATTATTTATGCAAGTAATCTTGCAAAAGCTAAATTGCGAGTAGATAATAAGCACACATGCAGCCATTTAGTTGATGCATCAATTAAAATCATAAAATATCTGAATGGTCCACACGGTGGGTGTATAGGCTCACATATATCCCTGAATTCTTTCAAAAAATGTAGGGTTCTCATACCTAACTTTATTTAATGAATGCCTTGTAATCAGTTTGCCTTGAGAGCAAGCAGCACATGAAAAAATTCACTATTTTGAAAAATCTTCTGATTTTTCATTGAATGACCACGTGAATTCTATATATTTTTTTGCATCATAAATGATTCAACATGGTCCAACCGATCATGCCAAACTTTGAAAGTGTTAGTTGTCTTTAAACTTTCAACGGCATAAGATTCAACCATTCTAATTGTTGTGTAATACAATCCAGAGGACATTAAGGGTAATCTTTCTAAGATGCATTTATTACCCAAAATAATTGATGTAATACATAAGTATTTTTCATATTTTTCGTTTATAGTCTCGATATGATATCCATTTCGGCGAATATCTTTAAAATTTAATAAATTTCATCGAAACTTAGATGAGAATAAAGCATCATTAATTGTGATGTTTGTCCCTCCTGGTAGTACAATTTGTCCTCTTCCGGAGCCTTCAATTAATTTTGCACTGCCAGATATTGTATTAACATATGTTTCCCTTATAGATAGGAAGATAAAATATTTTTTATTGTTGAGTATGCTATGTGTTATTGCACTGTCTACGAGACATGTATCTTCCTCATTTGATTTGGATAAATCCATAGTTATCTTCAATAAATAATTAACAGTAAGAAATAAGTGAAATCAAACTTAGAATAAAGTAACAATTACATAATAAATCAAGCATAATATTGAGAATCAGATAATATAAAAACTTAGATATTTTTGCCACTATTCATTGGTTTAGTGTGGGCAAGAAAATCGGCAACATTTAAATGTGTCACATCAAATTATTCATCAAGGAAATCATTTTGAACAAAATTCATTTCTACATTTGAATTTTTGACAAAGTTGGTCTCTGCATCATTTCCTTTAACTTTTGAAGCTTGATAAAGTTCTACAAGATGCTCTGACGTACGACAGGTACATGATTAATGATTGTTCATCCCACATCGATGACAAACATTTTCTATATTCTTGTTGCCCTAAGATTCTTTGTTGCGACCTTGCAAATTATCATTTGTTGCCCACTTCTGGTTGTTATTTGTATTATTGGGATTATTGCGGTGAAGGTAAGGATGATTTCCCTGATTCCCACGTCCACGGCTGCGTCCACGACCACGGCGAGAGCCTTGATTATATGTACTCGCATTCACTTTTTGGAATGGAGCAGAACCACTTGGGCGTGATTGATAAATTTTCATTAGCAACTCGTTATTTTGTTCAACCACAATAAGATATGAAATTAATTCGTAGTACTTCTTAAAATCCTTTTCGCGGTATTGCTGCTGCAAGAGCATATTAGTGGCGTAAAAAGTGGTACATGTTTTCTCTAACATGTCCTCATCAGCAATCTTTTCACCATATAATTTCAGTTGAAAACTGCTTTTGAACATGGCAGAATTGTATTCGCTTACAAATTTAAAATCTTGTAAATGTAAGTGCAACCAATCATAACGAGCTTTTGGAAGTATAACCGTTTTCTGGTGATCATATCTTTCTTTGAGATTTTTCTAAAGGTCTGCAGAATGTTTTATAGTGAGGTATTATCCATTGAGTCCCTTATTAATATGGTGACGAATAAATATCATGGCTTTTGCCTTATCTTGTCAAGATGCTTTATTTTCATCTTTTATGATATTTCCGATACCCATAACATCTAAATGGATTTTCGTATTAAGAATACATGACAAGTAATTTTTTTCCCGTGATATCCCAAGCTACAAATTCAAGTTTAAAAAGATTACACATTATAAAAATAATTAATTAATTTTACCTTAGTAATAAAGCTACAAGCCCAGTAGTAGAGTCGTGCTTATAACGTGTTGTAAATTATTTGTGTAAGTGTAACCAAATGAGCAAACAAGAAAACTCAAATATTTCTCTGCCTTATTTCCTCTAACAATTTCTTGTCTTTTCTATCTTTTCTTCACTTGTATATTATCTTTCTTCAATCGATCCTCATTATATAGAGGAGGTTTACAAACAAAGCGTGCAGAATAATAAATATAAACGCATGCTGCCATAATGAACGAGGCGGCGTGAATGAATGACTTGCCTGCCATGTGTGACAACCAAAAGAGGCATTGAGGTGTGATGGAGATTTTTCTCCTTTCCATCACTTTCAATATTCATTACTATTCCTAAATGGATGTGACCTTCAATTCATAGCATAAAATATTGAATGTTCTTCCAACAAACACAAAATAGTATGAATTAGGTCTTACAACATAAGCCAAAATGCAAGCTAGACAAATGCAACTATGAAACTACATGAAGAAGTCATGGATTCAGGCATTGGATGAGCATTCAACCATTATACAGAATGAAGATTCACCTATGGAAAAGAGGCGCCTAGCGACGTCGCGATTCGCATCCGCCTGGTTGTCCACAACAATTAGTTTCTCCTTCAAATAATCGAAATCCTCTGTTCGCATCAAATCTATGATCAGAGGGGGAAGTGGGCGTTTCACCAAGTAACTCCAGCCTTCGCAGGCATACTTTCTCAGCGAAAACCTGGTTGGAGGTGCAAGCTTTTTGGATCTGTTGTATTTATAGTTGTTAGTAACCACTCGAATACATAGATACATAGATTAACCCATCAAACTTTTCTTTTTGATTGTTCAAATGCAGAACAAGGTGTAAATATACCATAACGCCTGTTTGCTAAATGCCTTTTATGCTAATCAAAGGCACAACAACAACAAAAAAAAACATACAAAAAAAATAGTTTAGATGGAAAATGCATTGCGAAGAATGATAAAACTTGTCAATCCAAAAATTACATGCTTCATGTTGATCCAAACATTTAGGAACAAATCAAAACTATCATATCAGATTCAAACATTTAGGAACAAATGCAGAATTTTCATAATCGGATTCAAACATTTAGGAGCAAATCAGAATTAGCATGGTCAGATTCAAAAATTTATGATTAACACGCAGCGAAAAAATGTTATAAACATAAATATCCGTGAAATCGTAAAATCGCTAAAATATGAACATTCAAACATTCACCCTAAACCTTAAAATCGTAAATCTTCGTAGAATGGCAAAGCCCATTTCAGCTCAAACGCGAAAAATGCGCCTAGTAACAAGGAACAAATATCTAATAAAAAAACACTATGTAAAGTCGATGAAATTTTAAAAATTGACCAAAAATTTGCTAAAAAACTATGTCTACGTATAACTCGTGTGGTGGTTTACCGGCCGATGGCGGTGGCACGATGGATGGATGTCGTGGTCAACTTCGGAGGAGGGATTCTGCTCCATTTGAACAAATCGGGTCTGCAAAGTCAAGATTGGGATTGGGGATTGAAGAGGAAAATTAGGGTTCATCCAAAGAATTTATACGATATTTACGAGGGTATTTTTGTATATGCATAGCTGGTACTTGATATCAAAGTTAGTTTATTATCGGCACTTAATACCAAACGATGAATTTTATTTTTTCGTTATCTTGTCTGAAGCTGAATTGTACCAAACGAAGAATAGCGTTTTTTTCACACGATTAACATTAAGTTATCCCCAAATCCGTATAATACCAATCTACGTACCAAACTCATCCTTATAAGACTACACACAATTATTTGTCCTCAGGGGTCAGTTAACGGTAATATCATAATTAGTACCCGTTACTTTTAATGGCTAGGCTAGACATGTTCAATTAATTCGTTGTTTACATTATCTTGTCCAATTAATTGGGTTGCGGCCTGCGGGTTGTGACAGAAACCTTGAAGGAATTTAAACATTAGGGATTCGTCTTAATTTTACAAGCGGAAGTTGTTTTTTCGAGGAAATTCTCAAGGAAGAACCAGTTTGCACCTCCTGTTTTATATCTGTCTGTAATAAGGGCGGACGCATAAAAAAATTTTAGGGGGGCCAATTTTTTTTTTAAAAGGCAGAAATAACTTCTTTTAGGGGAGTAATATATATTTTTTTGGGGACGTAAAAATAATTTATTTGCTCAACAGTTATGAAAAATAATAATTTTATCAATTTAAACAATGATAAAAAAGAAGCTATCTAATTTATTTTTGCTAGCTAATTTATTTATATAAATAATTCTCAAAATAGATTTACACTAATAAAGCAGTTTTATTAAATAGAGATGAAAAAACATAAATAAATTTCTAAAATCGAATTGAGAAAATAATAATTGAAATAAAAAAATTAATTCAAAAGAAAACACTAAACCATAAATAAAAATTACCAACATTGTACCCAAATAAGCTTGGAATTAAAATTTAATTAAAAAAACTAAATAAAAAAAATATTTTTATTTTTAAATTATTTTAATTTATCATACTATTTCTAACTGAATTTAATTTTCTATAATAATCTAATCAATCAAACCGACCCCCAAAATAATAATTTAATCAACCTTATCTGATTCGATTATATAATTATCTATTACTCAACTAAACCCTAGATTCTATATCTTTACCTATATTGAGAAAAACCAATTCGGTTGAACCTTAACGCGCCACGTGAGTTTAATCTCCCATGGCCTAGAAATCTCGTCCCGTAATTCCTGGAGCAAATCACGGTTTCGTACTCGTACTCGTACTCGTCTTCATATTTACTTGAACCACGCTTTACGAGTACAACTCAATTGCCAGAAAAGCCTCTGTAGGGTAGATAATTGGCTCAAAAACCGTCGAGTAATATCTGGCTCATGGGGGTCCGGGCCCCCGTTCCGTGCGCTGCCATTTGTCCAAAGTTGCAAACTTTGATAAATGGATTTTTTTTATAGGTAAATTATTCTCTTCATTGTAAGTATAATGGGCACCAGTGGTGACCCTACCATCCATGTATATGCCAGTGGCAGGCCAGAGCAAACATTGATGAGGGGTCAAGGTACCAATCCTCATCCGCGGAGGACCAATAAATGGATGGTAATCGCAGAAGGAAGAATTAAAGTCAGTATTAAAGAAATTAGAAGACCGGCACCCGGTGGGCCAGGACTTGGGAGTGGTGTACGATGTGAGTTAATTTATGTGGTGAGCGTGGCAAATTGCTTCTTTTTTATTCAATTTGTGTTTTGAAATTAGATTGGTATAATGGCAAAATATTCGCAACATTTTTTGATTTTTTTCTAACACTTTGCAATTTTAAATTGGTTAAATATATTTTTTTGGTAATTAAATTTGTATTTAAAATAAAAAAGCCAAGTGACCCAGATTATTACATATTTAGCAATACACTACGCCCAAACTAGAAGGTCTAGGTGAGTATCTCACACGTCTTCCGAATTTGATGAATCGGAATTAGAAGAATCGAAATTCTGGGTTTCCAGCTTAGAATAAAAAATGGACGAGACTTCAGATAGTGTTGACAAGTCTTGGCCTTGGTAATGTCTTCGACATTTCAATAAGGTATTGGGACGGAGACACGAACTGATGCATATTTTGATTCCCTGGCTAACAGGTTGATTTGTGATCTTGGTGGTAAATTTGCCTCAGTGTCCTTGACAAGGTGACAATTTTCCATTGAGAGGATGGGGGACAACGAGCTGTGGTGGTGTATTTACTCGCGGCGATTCCGATTGCAGGCTGATGGATCCATCTACCTTACAGAGTGATCCACTTTATTTTTGGCAAGGCCCAATAGAACGTGGGCTCTATTGCAGCAGCCTGTTGCCCCATCTGAATCCCATTTGGCCTTCAGATGGGCCTACAAGTTTCCCAGTACCACTTTCTTTTCTCCCATCAGCTGACTCGCTTTCATCCAATCGTAGACCTAGCCTTCCGTCCAATGGAGGGAATTCATCTTCCCATGCCATCTCTATTCCTTTCATTGATTCAAAAGGCGTTGTCTCTGTTGTTGAATTGTTTTATCTCTTACGTCTACTTGAATTATTCTGTCCCTCTTGTCTGCACCATTGATAGATCTCGCTCAGCCTTGGGTATTGGACTTGTAGCCTCAGCCGCCAAATGCAGGTAACCATCCCTGATTGCTTATGCAACTACAATGGTCACGGGCAGGATTTCCGTCTATTTTGGTGTTGACAATTGTTGGGATTGAGGCGTGATAGCCAGGGGAGACTTGTCGTACGATTCTCCTCGAAAGTGGTACCCACGAGAGCTTGGTTTCCACCCTCCTCGGCAGCGGCTAGAGCTGGTAAGGGCCGGTGTCACTGGATGCGATAGAAATCGATTTAAGCTTCCTCACCCACGTTCCTTCAATTTTCTCGCGGTTACCTTTATCTGCCATGAGGTTTGAACCAATGTCGGCCATTACACTTCTCCGAGATTACAAATCTTTCCAACTTTGTGCCAAGGACCTTCAGTCCTTTCACCATTTCTTGTATTCTCCTGTTCCTCACTCCTCCGCACACAAAAATTGGCTTCTTCTGTCTGTATTTTCACCGTTGTGTATCAAGGTGCTAGAGGAGGGGAGGATTTCTATGCGCCCGTATTGCATCTCTGCCTTTAAGGTTGTATCTTCATCAATGGAGATGAGGAGGCCCCATTCTTCATTAATCGTTTAAATATATAATTTGAACAAAAATAACAATTGAAAGAAGATAAGATCCCCAACCGGTACTAGTGATCCTCACAGGCGTCCACATTCGACCCACAATCTTATGGTTCCACACCAAATTAACCATGAGTCAGTTTGAAAGTGTGATTGTTTAATCCAGCCAAATGGATAACTTTAGTAGCGTTCTGTCGAATTAGTAATTCTTAGGCTGTTCGGTACACACTTTGACTCGGTGTTTCGGACTAGTGTAAAAAAGGGATAGCAGTAATATCCTATTAGGTAACATCTGTTAAATACGTTATATATTTATCACATTATTAATTATACGTTAAATTATCCAAGTGCCCCGATTGTACTATATACAACGTTGTTCCCCCGTTTTGTCAAATTCTCTCGAACGTCGCTCTCAATTCTTCCCTATCGCTCCAAATTCTCTACTCTAAAGTTGTACCATGATCCCGTCCAGTTCCTCAAGACATCTTGTCATGGTTCCAACGTTTTTTTTGTAGGTAATCAGATATCCGAAATCCACTAGGTATCCGAGTCGACCCGATGGCCCTATTCGACTAATCCCGATATGACAGTGCCAGATTTGGAGCCCAGCCAGACTCGAACCCCCCACCTATAGGCAAGCCCTGTGGTGAGGTGGATAACCGCTGGGACAAGTCGCACCGTCATCATGGTTCCAACATGTAGTGGGTCATTTGGTATGGTATCAATAATGAAGTTATGGAGTAGAGAGCACACTAACATTATTCTTGCATATTTCCTAATGAGGTAATAGGTTGGACTCGACATCCTCCACAGTCACTCTACTGACCAGTAGTGAGCCATTCAGTGTGGTGTTGGTAATGAAGTTATGGATTAGGGTGTACGCTAGCGTTATTCTTGTTTGTTTCCTAATGGGGTAATAGGTTGGACCCCGTAACACTGTAAATTGATTTTTTATAATTCCAAATGCCATTTCTATGACATTTCTCGCTGAAGTGTGTCTCATATTAAATATCTCTTGCGGGTTTTGTGGTTTCCTAGGTCCAAGGCCCCATTCCTTTCAGTGATACCTTGTGGATTTATATGGTGTGAAAAAAACCTTCACAATTCTTGTACCCGCCGTCACACAAATAGTAACATCCCACAACTCATAATAAAAAAAAGGCAGTGTAAATACGGTGGACATATAGTGGGAAACCTTAAGGTCTGTGCTCTTGCTCAAAGCATCCCTCATAACCTGTGCATTCGCGCTGAACCTTTCCAACCAGCAAGCATGTACACAAATTCGCCCTTAGTGTCACAAACTCCAAGCACATAGGAGGCCAATATACATTTTCTAGTCCTGTATCGAGGCTGGTCTTCAGCAGGTGCAAACATTTGTATTTATGTCCCATCCAGAGCCCCCAAGCACTCTACAAACAATTATTAATAAATGTTATCAATCAAATATTTGAAAACATGAAAAACATTGAACAATGTCACTGTGGTTACCTGAAAATAGTTCCATCATCTGTCACAACACTCGATATCTACAGACTTTGGGACGACTAGGAATTTATCATCTATTTTGATCACAGTGCTTTGCACCTCATGAAAATACGCACTTATTGTTTGGTCACTCTTCTGTTTGTAATGTCTTATTCTTCTGGTGATGGGCTAATGTACTGATGGAGTTAATGTGATGATTGCTTAAAAGTGTAATACAACAGATAAAAATTTAACTCACAAGTATAAAGAAGACACAAAATTCAAACAACATGAAAAAAGCCCTCAATAGTAGTATAAATGTTTAGGTTGTAGGTTATAAACCCTTCAACCATAATATGCAATTTAGCCTCAACTTGCATAATAATCGACAAAGAAAGAAATTTACCCGAAAATAAAATAATGTGCAACTTCATAAATTAGAAATGCATACACGAACACGAACATATAACACAATCCATACACATAGAGAGAGACATCCGGTACGAAACATTGTGGCCCGAACAGAACCGTTTCCATATCGTTGAAAAATGGGCAACTTAATAAGGTTTATGATTACAAATGGGCGGTCCGAGCTAAATAGTTTAGAAAATCGAGCGTCCGCGATTTCTTAATATTTGGTCCGAGCAAAAATGGGTTGGGCCTGTTTAAACCATTTTATTATTATTGTTTTTTTATAATATGATTTTTTTCATTTTTCTGTTTATTATAGTGTTTATAATAATTTTTTAAACACCATAATTACTATAATAATGCTATAATAATATTATAAAATTTAAAATAAAATTAAAACATTATTAAAAATTATTTTGAATATAATAATATTACAAATTTTAAAAATTATTGAAAATTATTAAAAAATTATTTAAAATCATATTTCATTTAAATAATTATAATATATTTTTACATGTTGCATATATTATTTCGAGTTTAAACATATATTGCGAATTAGGGGTTAGGGTTAGGGTTTTGAATTTTAAGAATATAAACTCATAACTTAATACAACATTTATAGGTATAAATTTACAAACGTAAACTTGTAACTTATAGTTCATCTTCATACCCTAACTCATACATGTTTATAGGGTTATAGTTCAAAAATTAAGTTTATAAGTTTGTAATTTATAGTTTATCTCCATACCCTAAGTTTATATATATTTATAAGTTTGTAGTATAGTTTATTGTTCATACATTGAGTTTTAACTATTTATATAAAATTACAATTTCATACCCTAAGTTTATAAATTGAAAACTTCGTAACTTAAGAATATATCTTATAAATTTTGTAACTATAAATTTATAAACCTTAAGACTTATAAACTCATGAACTTTGGGTATGAACTATAAATTAGGGTTTAAACTTGTAACTTATAAACTTACTTATAAGTTTATATATATTTACTCTAACTTTATAAGTTTATATATATATATATATTTTTTATTTTTTTTTTGAAATGCCAAATTTTCCATTGATAAAATATTTACAAAATACATGGAAGAAGTAAATGAAAAGAAACGCGCTGTATCCTAGTTTGCAGCTCTGAATGTTGGAGGCTGGGTTTGATCATAATTCTATCGTCCGTCTCCACTATTTTAACCTCCTTTATAGCTTAGGTGAATGGCTAATGGCTCCCCTAACGTCATGAATGCACCAGCATCTCGGCTTCTAGGTCATTGCCATTATCCGTTCTTTACCAAAATGGATGTCATGACTATCAACTTATCAAAGTCCTTTGTTGAGGAGCTTTGGTACATAGCTCTTTCCAGTTTGATGAGCTATACCTGTAACGTAAGGAGGATAAAACAGTACATTCGAAATATAGATATTAATCTCAAGAACCAAGCTTCCCATAATCCTGAGAATAATGTCTGAGACTTCATTTTCGGGCATTGGAATGATCATTGTCCATCGATTTGTTGGCCTGCTGAGATTTGTAGTTCTGCACCTTGAGATTCTGAGAGTCTCTGCATGCAAGATCAGTGACTGTGCTATAGAAACTTCGGCATCAAACGCTTTTTCCTTCTGTTCCAAGACTTTCATATCACAGACTTCCAGTGTAGCCATGCAGGTAGTATGCATTAAAATAAATATTTGGCTCTGATTTTGGTTCCTTGGGGGCGTGAGGCGGCCCAAGGAGAAGGTGGGATTAATATGAGAGGGGTATCTTCTTTCCAAGTGTCTCTGTTCCCTGCACCTGTACCATATAGAGGTGTAAAAGTAGTTAGTCGGTTCACATTTTCCATGAGGGATTAGTACCTCCGTTCAAGAGATCTTTTAGCCTTAAGCATGTTTGCTTGTTTCCCCAAAGTGTGATATGGTGCGCTTAGCCTGAAACACTTAGCTATGCCAAACCTGTACCTGCACCTCAAAGACACAAAAGTGAAGTCACCAGAGCATATAACCCCCATCAGATACACTACCATTGTCACAAGTATAATTCCTGGAGTTTCATGTCTCATGCATTCATTAGGAAGTCAGGCCATGTAAGAAGTTGGATGTGCTTATTTCCTGTGCCCTGTACCACAAGACGCAGGAGTGAAAATAACCTGCACAGTGCAGAATTCAGCAACCATCTAGTAAACAGATTGACAGAACAAATATAGAAATATGCATCATAATCCCAAGTAGCCAAGACAGTGTAGCTGCTAAACTTGAATAAAATTAGACAGTGTACCACCCTTGCTAGCCGAGGCTCCTGGATTCTTGACCACCTATCACTCCAGATTGAAACGACTGGCAGATATCCAGAGATGCAAAAGTAAATACCCTGGAAAGTGCTAAGTTCTATGCTATTGGAATTGTTCTGTTTCGCTGGGAGCTGACACTCTTCTGTTTCGCCAACTCTTCTGGTAGAGTTCCACTTATGTGTCTTCATCACTTCATGGTGTGCACACCTCTGCTTTTCTTTAGTTTTTGCAGAGCCAACCACACTACTAGGTAGAATGATGATACTACGGCAAGGAAAGACAGGCCAGAGGATCATGAATCCAGTCACTAAAAGTGTAAAGGAATGATGCTTGTCTTTTGGCCTTTATCCATCTCCATGTATTAAGTTGAGTTATGTGTAGCAGTGTGTGTACATGAGGGGCCTCTGCCAGAAAGTATGACTTATTTCTCCCATTCCACAGTAACCACATTAGTGCCAGCCAGATTGAAGACCAAGCCTGCTGTTGTGTGCCAGGAGGAGCACTCAATACAAATGATTGGAAGTAGGGGACCGATGAAGATTCAGGTAATGCTAACCAATCAGACAAACCTGCCCAAACCTGCAGTGCGATGGTGCAACTGTGAAATAAATGATCTACTGTTTCATCTGAAGATCCGCACATGGAACACTGAATATGCTGACTCACTGGTATTACTCCCCTCTTCTGCAATATGTCTTTGCATGGGATAGAGTTCTGGATAAGTAACCATGCAAAAAAACACACTTTTCTCGGGGCGTAGCTGTCCCAGATTTTCTGGGAGCAAGATATGTGAATCAAGGAGAAATTGTGATCAGAAACAGATTTGATTGCTTTGTATGCATCCTTTACCATGTAGCTGCCATCATTTGTACCCACATATAAGAATTTGTCCCGGATTCCAGATCTTGGACAAATATTGGATAGTTCCTCCTCAAGTTCAGCCAGTGCAGAAGTGTCTGCTGGACGTAGGTGCCTCCTCCATCTCCATTCCCATACCCACTGCCCCTGAATCCAGTTCCCCGCATCAGCAACTACAATACTTTTGTTACTCTCAGCTCTAAATAGCCTTGGAAATCTTGCTGCCAGAGAGGAGTTTTGCATCCATTGATCAGTCCAGAATCGTATCTGCTCTCCATCTCCCAGCCGAAGGGATATGTTGGTTGAGAACCATGGCTGATTTAGAACCTCCAGAATATTTTCCCACCAACCAGAATTGTACCCCCTCTTGTTTGGTCTCACTGATGAACCGTTATTTACCTGTGGCAATAGGGCTCGTTGTCCTGCTACGACCATGGGAGACTGGATGCCATATTTGGAATGCAGAATATCAAGTAGTAGAGAGGACTCCCCATTCAACAGATGCAGCCCCCATTTGCCTAGCATAGCTAGATTAAAGGATTGTAAGCAGCGAACTCCAAGTCCTCCTTTGCTCTTTGGGGTTGTAACTTTTTTCCAAGCTGCTAAGCACATGCTGTTCTTTTCATTTTTGCAGCCCCAAGTGAATCTTCTTTGAAAGGAAGTCAACTGCTTGAGTATAGAGTTTGGAGCCCGGAAAGTGGAGAAGAAATGTGATGGGAGAGAGGCTAAGACAGACTCTAAAAGCACTAATCTTCCACCTGCTGAAAGGTGCTTGTGATCCCACGCAGATAATGAATTTTTGTACTTCTCAATAACTGGTTTCCAGGTACTCTGCTTGTTGATTCTCCCACCTACTGGCAGGCCAAGATATTTGAAGGGAATGGCACCTACTTGACAATGCAGAAAGGAGGACATGTCCTCTAGGATTTCAGGCTCTAGATTCACCCCCAGCAACTTGCTCTTCCCAAAGTTTATTTTCAAACCTGATACTAACTCAAAATTTAGGAGTATAGCTTTGAATGCAATCACCGAAGACCAGTCTGCTTGGCCAAACAGTAGTGTATCATCAGCAAATTGAAGATGCGATATAGCCACATTGTTTCTGCCTACTGTAATGCCAGAAAATATGCTCAACTCTGTTGCCTTGTTTATCATTGCTGAAAGACCTTCAGCTGCTAGCAGAAATAAGAAGGGTGAGAGTGGGTCTCCCTGTCTTATACCACAAGATGGATAGAATTCTCTGGTGGGACTGCCATTTATAAGGATTGATGAGGATGCTGATTCCAGAAGGCCCCTGATCCACCATGACCAGCAAGGGGGAAAATTCATGCTGGCCATGATGTGGAGGATATAGTTCCAGTGAATGGTATCAAACGCCTTTTCGAAGTCTACCTTGAAGATAAGCATCTTTTTATTCAACTTCTTGGCTTCATCTATCACCTCATTTGCTATTATCACGCTGTCCACCAGTTTTCTCCCTTTAAGAAAGGCAGACTGTGTTGAGCTGATCAAGTCCTTAATAACTAATCTGAGTCTGTTTGCTAGGACTTTGGAGATGATTTTCGGCATAGAGTTAATGAGGGTTATTGGCCTATAGTCCTCAACCTTTGAAGGAGTAGAGGATTTAGCCAAAAGGGTCACATGAGACGCATTAAAGCCATTGCACAGTTTTCCTGTCTTATAAAATTCTGCCAGCAGCCTCATTATGTCCGATTTCAACACTGGTAGAAATCTCTTGATGAACTTGAAGTTTAGACCATCCGGACCCGGACTTTTGTGGCTTCCACAATTCAATATAGCCTCCACAATTTCGGTCTCTGAGAAAGGTAATTGCAGGAAGTTTTTGGCAGAGTACTCCAAAGTGCACACACTGATAAGAAGCTGAGGTCTGTTGATGATTTTCTCAGTAAACCTGTTTCTGAAATGTTGCCAAAAACAGTCCTTAATTTGATCCGGATCTTGCAGCCAGACTGTTCCATTCCAAATGCCACTTATTGTGTTCACTGCTCTTGATTTCTTCAGGCTATTATGAAAGAAGGCTGAGTTTTCATCCCCCAACTTCAGCCATTGGATTCTGGATTTTTGATACACTTGACTATTTAGTTGGTTGGAGGTATGTTCCAGCTTGCAGTAGAGATTAGATAAGTGTTGTTGATCCCACTGTGAACCTGATTCAGAAACACGGATGATACCTCTGATTTCCTGCAGTAGCTCTGTTCTCTGTTCTGCAAGATTTCTTGGCCTGGATGAGTTCCACACTTTGATAATCTCACGCAGTAACTTTACCTTCTTCAGCAGTTGGTAACTTTGAAAACCATCAATAAAGGTTGTCCTCCAAAACTGGTCTACCAACACATTGAACTCCTTGAGTTCCAGCCACGAGTCCAGAAGCTTAAAAGGCTTGGGACCCCAGTTGGTATTTTGAGAAGACAATCTGATTGGGCAATGATCAGAGCTATCCTTTTCTAGGCCAACCTGCGACCAGGTCTCTGCTGACTCCAACCATTTGCTATTTATTAGGAACCTGTCTAAGCGACTCATGGCTTTCAAGGAACTCAAGTACCAGGTATATTTTCTCCTCTCCATCCTTAAATCAAGCAGTTCTGAATTCTCAATGAAGCTATTGAATAATGAAACTTCAAGACCATAGCTATGTGCAGAAATACCTTTTCTTTCATTGAGTTTCAAGACTGCATTGAAGTCTCCCATCACGCAGCACTTCTCTTGTTTTAATGGTGACAGAAACTCTGATAGGGTTTTCCATTGTGCTTGCTTTTTATTCAGATCCCCCGGGCCATGCACATTAATCAGATGTGTCATCTCCGTTTCTCCTGTACAATGGCCAGAAACTCCGAGTATCCCATCATCAGCAAAGATGAGTGCTTTAGAAAAAACTTTATTACTCCAGATAATAAGTAGGCCACTGGAACCCGAAAAACACCAATCAAAATCGTTGTCCTTCCAGAGGTATGCACATAACTTCCTGTCTATGAATGATAATTTGGTTTCTTGTAAGCTGATAACATCTAGCTTTTCTTCCCTGATCAGTTGTTTCACATGCCTTCTCCTCTCTATGCTTCCTAGTCCACGTACATTGTAAGTGACTAGTTTCATAAGCATAACTTATGTTCTGCTCTCGGGGTAACAGATGATGAGGTCATCTGCTTCAGTAGTTTTCGGTAAGCTTGGTGATTGGCTCCATAGTCAACCCCTAACCGTGATCCCAGAGCCATAATAGTATCAACATTGCATTGTATAGGGACCAGTACTTTTTTAGAAGAATCTGAGGATTGTGGTAAGGGGGGGCTGACTGAGGATTGGACTGCAAGTTGACATAGCCATCCGTCAAGAATTTTCTGGCTCTCTTTAGTTGCTGGATCCATGTCCTGCCTATATTTTCTAGGTCTTCCTCTTTGTCTTTTGATTGTTGTCATAGAGGCTAGAGATCTGACAGGAGTCTGATGCTGAAGTGGAGGAAAATCAATGGCAGATAGTGGTGCATCATTCTCAACTCCATCTGCAACAGATTGTAGTGCCCGGATATCTGTGGTTATTGGTACTTCCTCTACTGCTGTATTCATCATCTCTGTGGTCTCCGTAGTCTCAATAACTGCAACAGATTCACTAGGAGCAACCTCTGCAGTATAGTGAGGTAAAGGATCAGACTGGGAATTCCCTTCTTCAACTGGAGGTAGTGTCTCAGAAACTTCACTAGTGACCGCCAACTGTGGAGCCTTGGACAGCGACTGAACTGGACTTCCTCTCAAACCTTCCTTGCCACTTGTTGTAGCATCTATCCCTGAGTCAAATACAATCATCGCCTGTTCATGAGCATATGAGGCCTTGGTATTTTCCTCAGAATGGTCTGATGAGGAGTACCCCGATAAACTTGAAGAGTCAGAACCCGATGTCAATGGTAAGTCTTCTAACCATCTAGAGATAGGTCTGTCCTCCTCTTTGATGAATAGAGAGCAAGATTCGTCATCCACCAGTATATTGATACAGCAATTCACCGAGTGACCGATGGGAGCCTGAATCATTAGAGAAGCGAACTCAAGGTTTTGCTTCGCTAGAGTTATTTCCTCTACCCTAAGAAAAGTTCCGACTTGGTTGCCAATTTCAGCTAAGTTGTGCTGAGACCAAGCCTGTAGTGGCAGTCCGTGAACCTGTATCTTGCAAGTTCTGTAAGTTTGTTTCCTCGGAGACCATGGAACCAAAGCCTTCACCCATCTTTGTAGCCAGTCCATATCATGAGCCAACAGATTTTCTAAATCGAGGGCTTCGTCTTCCCAGAGAAGTACTGAGTCTGGGCTTAAGGGACTAATCCTGACATTTAGGTATCCCGCTGAACGCAGCCCCCTCTGCAATTCCTTCCAATCGAACTGTGATATAAGCGTTGCCACATAACTTCTACTGAGCCATGAGTTTGCTGATATCTCTGAGGTTATCTTCAACGGTGACACCGCTGCTGAAACAGATACTGTATGTGGAGGAATTGATTTCTGTGAAGGTACTGCTGGAATCTTGATCCCATCTTTAGAGTGTACGGACTTGGTTCTCTCTGGAAAGGACCTTGTGCTCTCTGCTCTGGGATATCTTGTTCGGTTTGCTTGGAGCCGGTAAGAACCGATCCATGTGTTATTCAATTTAAAGAGCAGTAGATCAACGTCTTCAACCTTGCTGAACTCGACAAATCCAAACTGAAGACCCCGATTATTCAGCTTCCTAGCGATGATGAGGTTGTGAAGTTTCCCTTGGTGTTTTAGAGCACTCTTAAGGCGATCCGGATCACAGCCCCAGGGGAAGTTAGTGATGTAGAAGCTGATGAATTCTTCAGGATGGTTACTCGGCACAGAGTGTGTTTGTGGTTGGCTTAACCTTTCGAACACAGAACGGGGGTTTTGGAGAATCGGAGGATTTTTCACAAAATGCGAGGACATTGGAGCTTTCCCGGCCTTAATCTCCGCTCTTCTCATAAGTTTTAGCTGGTGCGGTGGAATAATCCAGGAGTTAGGTGACATGTCGGAAACGAGAAGAGACAGTTAGGATGGTGGTTGGGTGTTGGGTACTGAGTTGAAAGCTCTCCCCGTAGGCGTGAGGCTTCGGGGAGGAGGAGGGGGGGGAGACCGGAGCTTACCGGGGGTGGGTAGTTCCGGTGGGTTGGTCGGAGAAGAAGATGTTGGTTCCTGAGCGGGAAATCGCCTGTACGGAGAGAAACATTTCTTGCCGATTGATTGAACTATCTTTAATAATTATATTAAAGAATTATAAAAGTAATATATATTATTCAATTAGTTAATAGGGAGCGGATCCGTGTACCCACAAATAAACCCACTAATAGACATAAAAGCCTGACTGTTGATCTTATTAGACATCAATGGCAAGGATCATCTCAAATAATCCAACTTTCAATAAAACCCAAAAGAACGCCCTAAACCCTACGAAAATGGCGTACCGTAGGGTTTAGGGCATTTTTTTGGGTTTTATTTCCCTAATTTTTCCGACGAAAAATGCTTCTTCATACCTGATTCTTCCGGAACTCCGACGAGCTCTCATTTTGTGAACTACTGCCACCACCGAAGTCACGCGATGAACTCTGCAATGTTCTGGGATGTTCTGCGATTGGGTACTATTGCAGAGTTCTTGTGCCCAGATACAAGAACTCTGCAATGTTCTGCGATGCTCTCTGAAGCCTGGGAACATGGTGGTGTCCAAGGCCAATTGCGACGAAAATGTTGTGTGGCGGCGAGGAGAATGCGGCGGCGGGGGTTTCAAGGAAAAACAAAATTGCGATTCGCATCTTTGGGCGGCCAGGTTCTAATCCTTGCCGTCAGGATTTTATGTCTATTAGTGAGTACACGGATCCGCTCCCTAGTTAATATATATATATATATATTTAATTGTGTTTAAAGTGTTCAACAATAGAAGTCTGGCATAGTGGTTTGCTTACAGTCATTTATTTCTATGGATCCACCCAAGTTTCAGTTTGAACTGGAGCATAAATTTTCTTTTAATTTCTATAAAAAACTGGAAAAAAAGATGCTTACCATGGATTCGATCCTTGGTCGATCAGAACAAATGTTAAGCTACCAACCAACTAATCTGCAAGCCGTTTATGCTAAAATATTGAAGCATGAACATAATATTCTAGGGGGACAAAATTAAAAAATTAATATTTTTTGCATGATTTTTTTTTCAAATTTGGGGAGACCATGGCCCCTGTGGTCCCCCCTCCGTCCGCCTCTGCTCGTACTTATTAAGGTCAGTAATGATATTTCATTATAGAACCTAGACAAAATTATCGAAAAGTTAATTATTTTTGTTTTTTGTTATTTTACCAAAATTTTTAATTTTGTTCTTTTTTTTTTAAAAATTCTTTTACCCTAAACAGGTAAAAATTCAAGGAACGACGAAATTAACACTTATTTTAACGAATAAGTATGTGACATTATTTATTTAAAAAAATGAAAATAATTCTGCATGCAATTTCATTGTCATTAATTAAAAAACCTGTACAACATGAAGCATCATTAAACATGCCAGAATGATGCAATAATTTCCACGCCTACTCTTTAAATCACAACAAATTGGCAAATTCAACCATAATTGTTCAGTTCAGTGCACAACCATAACAATGTCCAAGCAAAAATAAGTTTAATATGAAAATATTCATGAAAATCCAAAAACGAATCCAAGATCCCCGGATATGTAGGTTGAAGCCCCCCCAATTATGTTACCCCAATTTGCTTCCATCTCTACATAAATAAAATAACATATGTATTTATAGAGTGCACGCAATTAACGAAAATGTAAATAGATTTAAAATAAAATATTTATCACCTATATCAAGTAGATACGTCTTCAGGTCCTCTGTCCCATCATACTTGTAGAATATCTCGGTTTTTTTTTGGTAAGCCAAATTTTATAAATAAAAATAAAGTTTTTTAAAGAATGTAACATCGAAAGCAAAAGGAAAAGTACAAATCATCCTGAGTACTAGGCCTGCTGTGATGAAATTAGTGAATGTTGCCTTGATCACGAACTATATATCCTGCCCTTCTATCGTCCCCTCCGATATATCTAAGGGTGATCTGGTATATGACTCACCTAGCCTCATAGAAGAACACAAAGCATTTCCGCATTCAGATTATCGCCATTATCCGTTCTTTACCAAATAGATTATCATGACTATCAACTTATCAATACCCTTTTTTATAGGAATGTTGGTACATAGATTTTTCCTGTTTGATGAGCTATCCCTGTAATAAATGGAGGGCATGTCTGGTTGGCCGGGATAACATTTCACTTTCAAGACTACAACACTAACCTCACTCACCTGCAGGTCCAGCGAGTGTATTATAGGAGAAATATCCTCTGATCTTTCTGGGAGAATGGATAGTACTAATTGAGCCTTGAATCAATTTGCTCATCTTCATCTTGTGGCGTGCTAGTTGAAGTACATGAACAAGAGCTTTCACTTGCTCCAACATATTTCTTGATCAAAGAACATTGCTGGGGAGATCTTCAGTTATTTCGAGCCTTCAAGCTTGAACTCCCATGCTTAATTCTAAATAGTTCCATGACCATGTAATTGTGGATAGTGCATACTTTCACTATCACCATCCATTACCAAGTGCTGCGTCTCAGCTAGTGGAGGGCTTATAGGTTCTTGGAATACCAACTACCTAGTGCTCTATAGAGAGTAGTAATTTAGAGCCTCACGTTGTTATCATGTGACACACTTTGTAGTGGAAGAAACCCTCCATGTATTTGAGGCAGACTCCCAGCTAATCAAGTGAGCCTCTGCTTTATGAACCTAACAAGGATGTTGCTGCTCATTTTCTACAGTCACAGGTGAGTGATGTACCATCTAATGAATTTAGGCAGAGAGCAAGGTTGTTGCTACTACCTGCCTTCCCTGTACCGAGGAGAGGTAAACTTGTAATATGTGTATCAGGAAACAGCGGGTGGTGGTGTGGTGGTGGGGATACCTGAAAGAGACCACCTTGAATCCTTTCACTATGTTAATTATAGCTGAAGTTCTGTTACACTTTTTAGTGTATCTACATGGAAGCTCCTTATTAGAGCAGACAGCAACAGAGGCAAGGAAAAGAGAGAGTAATGATAAAAAAGAGAGCACATCTCATTATCTAAAAATCCTCACAAGGAAAACAAATCAGAACCATCATCAGGAAGTAATATGTGTATATAAATCATCAACAAGATAATAGCAACACATTTTACTGCACAAAAAACCTCATTAATAGTGAGCTGAAGATTTATAAGCAGCCTAACACCTGTCTAGTTGATTAAGGATTAAAAGGATATACAGGCAGAAGGATTTAATATCCAATCTGTGGAAGAGTAGGGAAGCTATTTCATGGCAGAGATCCAGAGCCACGATGTTCTCTTGATGTTGGACACAATGCTTAAATGGTTGGTATCCGTGGCTTGAAAAAATTTAAGATTCCTAACTTTCCACACTAAGCAAACCATAGGTGTCCAGATTGCTCTCCAGGCAGCTATGTTGACCTTGCCAGGTTTACTTGAGATGAAGTCTGCTAAAGATGGGACTTGTGAAGCCGGTAGTTGAAGAATTTCTGGTGATGAGAGCCAATCCACTAATGCAGACTATACCTGTAAGATCAAGGGATAGGTTCTGAAAATGTGATCCACAGAATCTTGACTTGCAGAACAAAGAGAGCAGCTTGTCTCCTGATTACGGTGGATAATATGCCGCAGTTTGAGCGCTACTTTTGTTGGCAGAGATTCCTGAAGTAGTTTTTAGGTAAAGATGAGAACTTTTTTAGGATCCAAAGTCTACCAGAGTGAACTTAGAGTAGCGATCTTCTGAACAGAATACGGAGAAGAAGAAGATGCCATGATTCTTGCATATGCATTCTTAACTGTGTATTTTCCATCAGCTTCAGTGTTGGAGTATATGCCCATAAAGTTGTTAGGATGGACCTCTTGCAACAGTAATGATAGATTGGAGAGGTCGTGCAGTTCAGATATCCTAAGAGGCCTTCTCCAAGTCCAATGCCAAGAGGTTAAGTCCCTCAATGTCAAGTCTGAAAGTAAGGCATTTTGGTGAAGAGTAATTCTGAAAAGTCTTGGAAATTGCTAGGCTAGAGAATTTTCAAGAAGCCAGGGGTCCTTCCAAAATCTGATGGCAGGCCCTGATCCAACTTTCAAGCAGATGGAGTGACTAAACCAACTGGAACTAAGGATTTGTTGAATGTTGTTCCACCAAGAAGAGGCATAGGCTCTCACCCTTCTTCTGCCAAGCTAACTCGAGGATGTCACAGAATTGAAAAGTTCTCTCCATTTACCTACTGATAGGCAGTCCTCTGAACCATATTTGGATCGCAGGATGTTGATTGCTAGATCTACTCCACCTGGAAGCAAATGTTCCCCCCACTTACCCAATAATGCCTCATTGAAAGTTTTCAAATTTCTAACTCACAGGCCACCATTGGATATTGGAGCAGTCATCTTCTTCCATGAAACCCAATGAACTTTTTTGTGCTCATTGCTACCATTCAAGAAAAAAGACCTCAAAATTTATTCAGCTTGAGAATGATAGATTCTGGAGCTTTCAGGAAGGAGAAGAAGTGAGAAGGCAGGGCATTTAGCACTGAGTTCATGAGTATTAGTTTCCCACCAGAAGATATATACCTGTGGTCCCAGGAGCTTAGAGCCTTGTTGAATTTATTTACTACATGTTGCCAAGTAGAGGGTCTAGCAGGGTTTGCACCTATAGGGAGGTCTAGATATTTGAATGGGAAGGAATCAATTTTGTATCCCAGATATGCTTCCATCTCCTCAAAGAGAGACTGTTGCAGATTGATTCCAAGAAGACTACTATTTGAATAATTGATTCGCAGGCCAGAGGTTATTTTAAAATTGAGGAGGATAAACTTCAGAGTTTGTATATTTCTCCAGCTTGCTTCACCAAAGATGTCCGCAAACATTATTGAACTCTAGTTGCTTGATATTGACATAAAACCATCTCCAGAAGTAAAACTGAGTCTGCTGAAAGCAGATTTGTTCCAAATGCAAAGAAGACCACTAGATTGTCCTGCAGATCCTTTATATATCCAATCAAAGTCATCATCAAACCAAAGAAGTTGACATAATTTCCTGTCAATAGTTTTCATTTTAGTCTCTCAGAGGCTAGTAAAATCAGGAAGTTCTGATAGAATAAGATTTTTAACTCTTCTCTGTCTACTTTGGCCACAAAGGCCTCTGACATTATATGTGATAATCTTTATATAGAACTACAAACATCTGAATCAGTGGGCATCAACAGTGCCTCAGGCCTTGCACACTTTATTATTTGAGAGGTAATCTTCTTCATTTTCTCCTTGGATTGCTGAGGGTCCGGATATGAAAGCCCAAGCTTTTTACCATGATCCATTGCAAGATTAGCTTCAGCATCCAATTGCTCTTCAGATAAACTCAAGACAGAAGGAACTTTTTGTTGGTCCACAAGGTTGCCAATCCAATCTTCTAATGCAGCAATGTCTTTTTCTCTAAATGAGTCCTTATCCTTGCGTGTTTGACTCCTTGTTTTAGGGCCATTTCTTTGCCTTTTTTTTAAGCAATATTTTCTTAGGAGTGGTAGTGTCTGCTTGTTTTAAAAAACCCAAAGGAGGAAAGTCCTCAGAAGAGGAAGAGATATATTTAGAGTCAGTAGCTAAAACAGGTGGAGGAATAGCTAGGGGCAACTGTGGAACGCCATTGGCTGTAGGCTGCAGGGGTGAGCTCATGAGGGGGGTTTCCAATGGTGGAAAGGGAGCTATATATGAAGTTTCTAGTGACACACACTGCAGAGGAGAGTTACAGCATTCCATAACAGGTGGATGAATAGCTAGGGGCAACTGTGAAATGCCATTGACTATAGGCTGCAAGGGTGAGCTCATGAGGGGGGTTACCAACGGTGGAGAGGGAGCTATATCTTAATTGTCTAGTGAATCATGATCAACACACTGCAGAGGAGAATTACAACATTCCGTGCAATCCTCAAAAGACCTGAAAACCACATTTTGAGAGACAGTAACAGGTAAAGGTTTGAGTGAGGTAGGAGAAGTCTCCATTTAAGAAGCATCCTGGGTTTCAAGAATTATTTATGTGGAGGAGGTTAAGGGCTCTTTGATGAAGATAGGCCACCACGGTAGTTTATTTGGAATCCAAGGTTGAGAAGTACCCATTGCATCAGTGTCTACCTTGGGAGAACCACAGGTTGCTTTACATAGATCTTGTGCCTGCAGCCCCTGGGGATGTGAAGCCTTTGCTGGAGTCACCTTCTTCGAAGAATTAACAAGTGTCTGATCCATTAATGAGCTGGAGTTTACCAAGAGCCCAGGTGAAGATAGCTCTTCAGATAGAAGACTACAAGTGTCTTCATGATTTTTAGGGGATGGTACATGACTGTAGCCCCAGTAGTCAGTGAACCTTGTGGAACTGAGTACTGAAATATGAAGCATTACTAATGAATCATCCACTAATATGGTGAGAGAATTTGGCAAAGAGGAAGTCCAGTTAATAGAGATCAACATCTGAACTGCTTCCAAATAATGCTTCTTCAGGGTAGCATCATCAATTTTATTCAGTGTGCCTAATTGAGAACCAATCTTGATTAGAGCATTGGAGTTCCACAGTTGAAGAGGCAAACCAAATATTCTTATCCAACATAGCTTTTGAGATGGATATATCAGAGGGAGGCAGACCAAGGACAAAGATCTGTTACCCATTGAGCCAGTCATGCAGAGTCATGAGTAGTTAAGTTTTTTAAATCCACTTCCTCATTTGTCCATATAAGGATCTTGCCCAATCCCATAGGGCTGATGATAATATTGAGGTATCCTGCTGATTTCATGTTTAGCTGAAGATCTCTACGACCATCCAAGTCATGCAGAGTACCGATAAAGTTGTGCAACAGCCAAGACAAAACAGATGTAGAAGTGTAAAATTTTAGTAAATTTTCTTATTTTCTTGTCCTTGAGCTTTATGAGGAACAACAATAGGTGGATGATCTTTACTAGTAGAGGCATCCGCTAGGGTCTCAATCCAACACTATTAGCTGGGATTTGAATCAGTTTAGTCTTGAAGACTGGGACAGAGGAGCTCTGTTACTTCTTAGGTACACTAGATTTAGAAAATTTGGCTACATTGGCATGTAAACGGTAAGAACCAAACCAAATGCTGTTAAATTGATGCAGTCTAGTATCCACTTCTGTAGAATCACTGAATTGGACAAAACCGAATGGATTACCATTCCTGTCCAATTTTCTTGCAGCTTAAAGCTCTTTATCAGGGCCCTGCCTATTCAATAACTTGGTCAAAGTGTCTAAATGAAAATCCTTGGTGAAGTTGGAGATAAAATATGTTAGAGGTTGAGATTCATTCTGAGCTAACTGATGTACTCTTGGACATAAACGTTCATGAACAAGATGTCTAGAAGAGAGCAATGAGGCTGCATAGCTCTTTGCTTCTTTCCTGAGGAGTAGAGGAGTCTTCCCAGCATGGATGGAAGCTATTTTGATCCATTTTAGCTGGTGGGAGAGGATAATCCAGTTGTTCATTATGGAGGGGAAGCAAGACTCTAGTGGACGAAGAAGATCCTGAGGAGAACTAACCTCAAGAAGCAGGGAAATGAAGACAAAAGAAAAAAAAAGTAGGGTAAAGAAATAGAGACAGGAGGGTTTACTGTTTAGCCAGGAGGCTATCCTGAACAGTTAGGTGTCTCCGCGAAGCTATATATGGAGGTGATGAAGCTAGAAGAGATCTGAGCTAGATGGAGACGAAGAGGAGGACAGGAAGGAGGCTGAGGAGGAGCAAAGGTACTGTTGGCATTTTCTAGCGAGGCTGATGGGGAGGCCTTCCCAGGCACGTAAAGGCATTCCCGGGAAGAGGATGAGCTCAATGAAGGTGACTATGGGCAGTAGGTGGTGAACAAGAAGGGTTTGGTCAGAGAAGAAGGATGAGACAGGGCGGAATCATTGTTCATGATAGGGTCTAGAAAGAGAGAATTTCATCGAGAAGGCTGCTGCTTATTTTAACCTTTCATTGTTCCTTTCAACTCAAGGAACCCTTCGGTGTTTTCCTATGGGAATGGCAAGAGCATATCATGTCATTCTAGCCAGTATGGAATACTTGAATTCATTCACTTTCCCATTTTAGCAAGTATGGGATACTTAAACGACGTTGACGAAGGTGAAGGTCGAATCGAACTCGAAGGCCGTTGTATAATATATTTCATTTTTAATTTTTCTAAACGATGTCATTTTGTTTGAAGGGTTTAAGATGACAATATTGGTTTTAAACAAAAACCAAAAATAAAAAACTTTCAAGTTTCATTTTTTATTGATACGTTATCGAAACTTTCGGTAATGGCTTTTGAAAGCCGATCAAAAACAAAATATAAAGTTGGATTTTCATTATTGATTCCCATCGGTTTTCAGTATTTTTCCTTATCCCTACTAGTAGAATTTTCTTATTTGGCTAATCTTCGGATTTGGTTTTGAGGATCGAACATGCAAGTACATCCTTAATTTCAAAGAAAAACATTAACTGAAGAAAAATAATTAGACTTTTATTCCTATAACTAAAAGGAAACTGAAAAACTTCATGGGCTACTATCCTGAATACTAGTTTATAATTTGTTACAATGGGATTTCTTAAATAGAGAAATGTTCTAACTAATAAGGAGAAGATAATTCCAAGAGAAAACCTTTTTCAACCTCCTATATGTTGACCGTGAGTTTTATTGATAAACGTTGAGTATTTTTTTATTTTTTATTTTATAATTTTAGGAGGAACATGACTTATCCAAATAATATTTTGGATTATATATATATATATATATATATTGTTATTTAAAAAAGCATAGTGCATAAAAATTGCTCAATGCTCATGATGATAACGATTAAAAGCTTTTTTTTGTGATAAGCTAAATTATATTAATAATAATAAAAGGTTGTACATGGATTACAAAAAACATGTACAAAATACAAAAGAAGTATGTACATAAAATGTAGTCCACTAGGAGACTCGTGTAGCTTGGTCTTTGAGAGTGATTTTTTACATCATTCCACCTCCTTACTTGCCTTCAAGTATAGCCTAGGGTAATATGGTATATGACTCTCCTAACTTCATAGTAGATCACACAACATCTCAGCAGTCAGTTCATCTCCATTATCCGCTTTTCTATAATATCATGACAACTTATCAATTCCCCTTTTTATGAGGATATTGGTACATAGCTCCAGCATATTTAAAGGGTTATCCCTATAATGAGTAGAGGGGGTAATTTTGTATCCAGTGTATAAGATCACAATCAAAGGTTAGTTATGGATCCTCCTGTGGATTGGCCTTACTCTTTTGACCTTTTCTTGCTTCTGTCCATACTAGGGCGGAAAGAACCTCATCCAATCATTCATTTGTATTGCTTCATCCAGACAGAACACGACAGATGCATTTCTCATTTGTATTTCATTTTCCAACAATCTTCTCAACCAAATGCTTACATCAGACAACATGAGGCAGGATTGCCTCATAGTAGGCTACTTTTCATAGAGTGCAGAACGGATCTTATAGCTGAACAGCTTGGGGACAGTTAACAGAATGTTGTGTTAGTGTGGTAGTAATTAGATTAAGTCAGCAGCGTCAAGCTCCTCCTTGAATCTGTACCATGTTGAAGTAGGTAGAGAATAAGTGATGTCAATAGGATAAGAAAGGAGAGGATTATGGCTGCTCATTGAAGTGATATAGTTTTAATCCTAGGTTATTTTGTTAATCAATTTAGTGCCATTTCTGGTTGGAATTGTTGGTATCTTTATTTACCTGCATGTCAGATCAGGCAATAAACAGGATGCAACATATATACCCTACCCTTCTCTGTCCTTGGACTGAGCGCAACTCATAAGCATTTTTAACTCAGTCAAAACTGCATGCATATAGCAGGTTGGATATGCCAGTCATACAACGAGTAAAGAAAGGATTTCTAGTTTGCTTTTATCCCTAACCATGAGGGTTTGGGCCTAAAGTGGACAATATCATACCAATGTGAAGATAGATGATGTCCAAGATCCTTACAATTAATAAGCATAAGGATTTAAGGTTACCGATCCCCGCAACTCGCAACTACACAACTTTACCCAGTATATTCCCAACTTAGTTGGGGTGGG